>JAHNEJ010003299.1:0-149413 GCA_022559845.1 Amorphophallus konjac | reverse complement strand
TATAAATATAAATATATATATATATATATATGAACTGGGGCACACGGGAAAATTTTTTCCATGACTAAAAGGACAGTAGCTAAAATGCATGTGGATGTGGAGTCTATAATTCCATGCTTGAACAAATGATGTTAGGTTAGATTCTATGGATACAATTGTTAATAAGTAATTGCATCTAGTATATGATACCTCATCTAGTACTTAATTTGTTATAACAATGTCCTTTCTTTAATTTTAAATGCTTGATGTAAACAAAGAAGCGATAACTGAACCAAACAAACAGTAACTACATCAAAATTACGTACTATTGATCTTATTTTAGTAAGAAAAGAGTTGCTTGAACATAGACTGAATACAGAATTATGAATCTTAATGCATGATTACACAGAATGTGGAAACAAAGCCGTTTCTTTCTAACTACCCCCAACCCCATTGCTTTCTTTGTTTCCTACAGATTAAGGTGCATCTCCTCCCATTTAGAAAATATATGTGCACTTGAGATGTACATGTCTCTATTCATGTTGACGCTTCTTAATGCTCTCCACTTATCAAGGTTAATTTCTTATTCAACACCAAGAAAAAGAGCACTAAACAAGCTTGTCTCGATCCTTGGATTGGATTGACCAGAGGATGCGGTGGAATTCACCATGTGAGTGAAACCTTACAACCCCATTTGATATGAGATATGAAAATTTGAGCGGTGTTATAATAAGAAATCCTTTCTTAATTGTCGTTCTTATCTCAACTATTCGATGATCTCACGACAGAATGATCAAAATGTGATCGGGATCGAGAACTTGAATTAATTGATAGCCCCAAACTCAAAAACGTCAGAGTTAAATTTTATTTTTTTCTTCTGCCGTCTAATCTCTAAATTAATTGAAAACAAGAGTTTCGCCGTAACATATATCTTTCACAACAAATAAAGTAGTTACGGAGTTCCATTTGGCAACAGTTTAGTCTTCAAGTTCTAATAAGAAATAAAGTTCTCGCATGATCTCCATCCTAATCGATCTAAACGAGACGTCGACACGTTACTGATAAGCGTCGGAAGACAGAATCTATTCACCAGTTGTATACGTGTCGACAGGAGGATGATAAAAGACCCTAAAGCCTGCTCCAATTAACAAAGGGTGTACGGACAAAAGATCAAAAGAGGTTAAGTTTTGACACGTGAGGAGCAAGGTTTACATAATCGTTCGTACGTGTCACATCAATTTTTTATGAATATATTACGGTACGATAATATATCATAACATATCATTAGGTGTTATTAAAATTATATTATTTTATAAATATTATTATAATAAAAATATTAAATGTTTATTTGTGACCCAGTTAATTAAGAAATATCTTAGTTGAGACGGAGGTTAGCAGTTCAATCTTATGTGTTTTATTTCTTTGACGCTAATTTAGTAGAAGAATAAAAAGAAAAAAAACATAAAAGTGAGATATTCGTGAGGTTCGAATTCAAAATCGCCTCCAAATTAACATAGACACTCAACCAACTTACCTAGTAAATTTTTTTATATTTAAAATAAAATACTAAATATATAAAACGTAACGATTGTGTATCACAGATCGATTGTCCGGTTTGTGATTGGTACGATTTGGTATGAATGATTCACCTCGTATATGATCGATTCATAAAAACTTACCGAGAAGTATGAGCCCGAGGTTTGTTAACATTATTAAATTTTCGTCATAAAAAATATATATGAGTCGTGTTACTTAACATAGCTTAAGCATCCCCGCTAACTTGATACACGTGAACATTGTCCAGCCAGTGAGGAGGAAATTAAAAATGACAATACTAAAACATTTGTATCCTATAATCCATGTACCTATAAGGATGGCACAAAATTAAATCAAACATAATTTTCTTCATATTTTTTTTACACACATCTAAGTGTTAGAACAAAAATTTTAGATTCCCCACTCTTCGATCTGAATTTACACACATTGTTGAGAATGTCAACAATGTGCAAAAAAAAAATGTTTATGCACACAATTGCTTAGAGATATGGAAAAAATATTCTTATTGTCTTTCCTTGTAAGATTTTCTGCACAAAAATTATTATTAGATATTAATTTATAAAAATATTATTCCTAGAAATATATTAGTAAATATATCACTGCGTAAATATATTAGAGAGAGAGAGGGGGGGAATTAGGTGGATCCGTCTACGAGGGGGAGAGGGGTGTCTGAGTTGGACCAGAAGCTGTAAGGGGTCAGGGAGGGAGAGGGTAGAATCGAGGAGGTGGGGGATGAATCGGGGAGGGGGCGCATATGTGAGGGGCCTGGGAGGGAGTGGGGCATTTGAGGGGCCGATGATGGGGGTAGACCCGAGGAGGGGGGAGAAAGGGGGTTCCAGTGACCTCAAGTTCCAGTGCAAGATCATGGAAAGGTCCGACCTCGATGAGTGCTACTATTTCGCCGGGTTGCTACTCACCATTCCCGCAAAACCCACCATAGCCGAGTCCAGGAAGGAAGCTGAGGCTGTGACGTTCGGCGCCCTCGACGAGCTATTCGCCAAGACCAACATGAAGCCCAGGGACATAGATGTCCTCATCACCAACTACAGCGTGTTCAACCCCATCTTGTCACTCTCTGCCATGATCGTCAACCGCTACAAGTTGAGGGAGAACATCATCAGCTACAACCTCAGTGGCATGGGTTGCAGCTGCTCTCCAACAGGAGGTCAGACTGAAGGAGATCCAAGTACCACCTGATCCACACCGTGCGAACTCATAAAGCCCTAGACGACAGGGCCTTCGGCTGCGCCTTGCAGGTGGAGGATGACAATAGGGTGGTCAGCATCTACCTATCGAAGGACCTCAAGGCTATCGCGGGGGAGATGTTAGAGTGTGGAGTCCGAACTCTTCATCGTGCGCCCTCGCACGGGAGCACATGCTGTCTCTAGGGAGCATCCACTACCTCAGGAGAGCATCCTCAGTGTCAGGGGAGAATAGCGAGCACATGCTGTCTCTGGAGAGCATCCACTGCCTCAGGAGAGCATCCTCGGTGTCAAGAGAGATGCAGTCCGGTTTCAAGTCAATTCGATGTCAACCCTTTGGGGGAGCATATGCAGTCTCTGGGGACCATACACGGCCTCAGGAGAGCATCCTTGGTGACAGAAAAGTATGCATGACCAAAGTTTAGAGCAATGTATATGTCAACCCCGGAAGAGAATTTCTGTTTAACAGGGGCATTGTTGTCTTTGATACCCTGACTAATGACGCTCTAATCTCCTTGTATAAAAGGGTGTGAACTCTCTCTTTGTATTAGATCAGTGAGTGATTATCCTAGTGGAATTCTACTATGACCGTGGACGTAGGAAGGCACATTACCTCCGAACCACGTAAAATCTCTATGTTCCTGTGTGATTGTCTATTGTTCTTTTCTTTGTTTCTCTGTTCTGATCTCGATTAGTGGGTCGTGAGCAAGAGAGAGGGTCGCCGTTTTGTTTTCCTAACAAATGGTATCAGAGTATCGTGCAAGGAGAACAGTGGGAGCAATGACGGCGGATGAAGGAAAAGTGAGGATCGACAAGTTCGATGGCAAGGACTTCGATTTCTGGAAGATGCAAATCGAAGACTACTTGTATCAGAAGAAGCTGCACGAGCCGCTTCTTGGAATGATGCCGACATGGATGAAGAAAGATGATTGGGATCTACTAGACAGATAAGCACTCGGAGTTGTTCGCTTGACGTTGGCCAGAAACATCGCCTTCAACATCGTGAATGAGAAGACCACGGCAGGATTGATGAAGGCGCTATCAAATATGTATGAAAAACCCTCGGCCTCAAACAAGATATATTTGATGCGTCGTTTGTTTAATTTGAAGATGGCCGAAGGTGCCTCTATTACAGATCACATCAACGAATTCAACGTGATTACAACTCAGTTGAGTTCTATAGAAATAAAATTTGATGATGAGATTCGGGCATTGATTCTTTTATCCTCCTTACCTGAAAGTTGGGGTGCTACTGTGACGGCTGTAAGTAATTCTTCTGGTTCAAGCAAATTGAAGCTCAATGAGGTTCGAGACTTGATTCTAAGCGAAGATATTCGCAGAAGGGAATCAGGTGAAGTCTCAGGCTCTGCTTTAAACACTGAAAGCAGGGGAAGAACAAATCAACGCGGACAAGATCGGAACATGTCTAAGTCCAAGAAAAGGAGTCAGTATAAGCCCCTCGAAGATAGTTGTTAGAATTGTGGTAAGAAAGGACATTTGAAAAGGGACTGCAGGCTCCTGAAGAAAAAGAATCAGAGTCAAAAACAAGAAGAAGATTCTACGAATACTACGACAGATGATGCACTTATTTTAAGTGTTGATAGTCCCATTGAATCATGGATTCTAGACTCCGGAGCATCTTTCCACTCTACCTCACATAAAGAAAGTATGCAAAATTATGTTGTTAGAAAATTTGGGAAGATTTATCTTGTTGATGACGAGCCATTAAACATTGTGGGGAAGGGTGATGCTCAGTTGAAGACAACAAACGGGACTGTGTGGAAGTTGAAGAATGTCAGACATGTTCCAGGTTTGAGAAGAAACTTGATCTCTATTGGTCAACTTGATGATGAAGGATATGTCACTACATTTGTTAGTGGGTGCTGGAAAATAACCAAAGATGCCATGGTTATAGCACGAGATAACAAGACGGGAACCCTTTATATGACCACAAACAACAAAGATGCAGTGGCAGTGGCAAATTTAGAAGTTGAATCCAAGATCTGGCACTGCAGACTTGAACACATGAGTGAGAAAGGAATGAAGGTGCTGGCAGCAAAGGGGAAGTTGGGCGATTTGAAGTCTATAGACATTGGGCTATGCGAAGACTGTATTTTTGGAAAGCAAAAAAGAGTCACCTTCTCCAAAGCTGGAAGAAGTTCTAAGATATAAAGGTTAGAACTTGTACACACAGATGTGCGGGGACCAGCCCCTGTTCGATCTCTTGGAGGCTCACTCTATTATGTCACATTCGTCGATGATTCTACTCGGAAGGTATGGGTTTATTTTCTTAAAAATAAATCTGATGTTTTCTCTACCTTTGTGAAGTGGAAGGAAGAAGTGGAGAATCAAACTGGCGCAAAGATCAAGTGTCTAAGGTCAGATAATGGCTGAGAGTACACCAGCAAGAAATTCAAAGATTTCTGTGCACTACATGGTATTCATATGGAGAAAATAATTCCAAATACTCCACAATAGAACGGGGTTGCTGAACGCATGAACAGAACCCTGAATGAGAGAGCTAGGAGCATGAGGTTACATGCTGGCCTACCGAAGACCTTCTGGGCAGATGCAATCAGTTGTGCGGCTTACCTGATTAATAGAGGACCTAGTGTTCCTCTAAATGGTGAGATACCAGAAGAGACTTGGACCAGTAAAAAGGTAATTCTTTCGCACTAAAGAGTATTTGGTTATGTTTCATATGTGCATATTGATTCCAATGACAGAGACAAGTTAGACCCCAAGTCAAAAAGGTGTTTTTTCATTGGATATGATTCTAATGATTTTGGATACCGTTTCTGGGATGATGATAATAGGAAAATCATTAGAGAAAGGAATGTTATATTCAATGAAAATTTATTTTACAAGCACATATCTATTATGAAATCTGAAGATGCAGGCCAAGAAACTCATAAATCTGAACATGTTGAGTTGGAGGAAATTTCAGAAGATGATGTGTTGAAGGGATTTCAAGGAAATCCTGAAAACACTATAGTGCAACTAGAGTTAGTCACACCCAAGGTTCAACCGAGAAGATCGAGCAGATTGCCTAAACCGATTGAGCGATTTTCTCCTTCTTTGTACTATTTGTTGTTGACTGATGCTCGTGAACCTGAGTGTTTTGATGAAACTATGCAGGTGAAAGATTCTATCAAGTGAGAGTTGGCAATGAAAGATGAGATGAACTCCTTACACAACAATAAAATTTGGGTGTTGACTGAACTGCCACTTGGCAAGAGAACTTTGCACAACAAATAGGTTTATCGGATAAAAGAAGAACATGATGGCAGTAAGAGGTATAAAGTAAGGCTGGTTGTGAAAGGCTTCCAACAGAAGGAAGGTATCGATTATACTAAAATTTTCTCTCCAGTTGTCAAGTTAACTACCATTAGATTGGTGTTGAGTATTGTCACTACTGAAAATTTGCACATAGAACAACTTGATGTTCAAACCGCTTTCCTCCATGGTAATTTGGAGGAGGATATCTATATGGTACAACCAGAAGGTTTTCTTGAACATGGTAAAGGAAACCTTGTTTGCAAATTAAACAAAAGCTTATATGGTCTGAAATAAGCTCCCAGATAGTGGTACAAGAAATTTGATAGATTCATATATAACAATGGTTTCATTAGATGTAACATGGACCATTGTTGTTATCTTAAGAAATTTGATAATTGTTATATCATATTGCTGTTGTACGTGGATGATATACTTATTGCAGGATCAAGTATGACAGAGATTAACAATCTAAAAATATAATTATCAAAGGAATTTGCTATGAAGGACTTAGGAGTAATAAAGTAAATTTTTGGGATGAGAATTGTGAGGGATAGAATAGCTGGCATTGTGAAGCTATCTCAAGAAAGTTACATCCAGAAAGTGTTGGGCAGATTCAATATGCAGGATGTAAAACCAGTCAACACCCCTCTAACGAGTCACTTCAAGCTGTCTAAAGAGCAGTCACCAAAGTCTGTTGAAGAGCGTGAGTCCATGAAGAAAATTCTTTATGCATCAGCTGTAGGAAGTCTTATGTATGTCATGATTTGTATCAGGCCGGACATAGCACATGTAGTGGGAGTTGTGAGCAGACATATGGCAGATCCGAGTAAGCAACACTGGGAGGCAGTGAAGTGGATTCTGAGATACGTAAAAGGCACCTCAGGAAGGTCACTTTGTTTCAGGAAAAATGATGTTATCTTACAAGGCTTTGTTGATTCAGATTTTGGTGGTGATCTGGACACCAGAAGAAGCACCACTAGATATGTTTACACTTTGGGTGGCACTGCAGTGAGTTGGGTTTCAAAACTTCAGAAGGTTGTTGCTCTCTCAACCACAGAAGCAGAGTATGTTACTATCTCTGAAGCCAGCAAAGAGATGGTATGGCTGAAAAATTTTCTGAATGAGTTGGGCAAGAAACAAAGCAATAGTGTGCTGTTTTGTGACAGTCAAAGTGTAATTCACCTTGTCAAGAATCTTATCTTTCATGCAAGGACAAAGCACATACAACTGAAGTATCACTTCATGTTGGGTCTCGTGAGGTGTAAACGGATCTAGAAGGGGGGGTTGAATAGATCCTATGAAAAGCTTTGGCCTATTTAAAAACTCGTAGCTAGCGGAAGCTTAAACCACTCTTATAAAGTGAATGAATCACTTAGGCACAATGCACAGCGGAATTAAGTAGAGTGGCTCAAATGAAAAGACTTGAATTACAAGCTATGAAACGTCCACACTTATTTAAGTGAATTACAAAGCATAACACATAGATGAACATGCAATAGCTTGCAACAACCGTGTGTGTGTGTGTGTGTGTATGCTATGTTGATCACTCAAAGTGCATATGTGTGTGAGCAATATAACCAAGTGTGGAAGCACACGAACCTGCGAATGGGGTTAGAAGATATAGATCAATCACACACAATAAACAACCCACAACACAGGGATTTTTAAGGTGGTTCAGTTGCAACCCCGCAACCTACGTCCACCCCTCACCAAAACCCGGTGAGGCTTCCTTGCTGACTCACAGCTTGACCCGGGGACACGCCCCAAACCACATAACAGAGAAAACTCTCTTTCTGTCTTCCTACACATAAAGCCGGCAGGGACGGCTACACCGCAGATCGGAGAACTCCCGATTGCCTTCCTACTAACCACCGGTAGGGACGTCAACCGTAAATTGGAACACCCTCCAATTGCCTTCCTACTAACCACCTGGTAGGGACGTCAACCACAAATTGGAACACTCTCCAATTGCCTTCCTACTAACCACTTGGTAGGGACGAATCACAACTTCAATGTTTAACAATATTGAAAGTAAAACAGATGTGAAGGAATTTAAACAAGAGATTGAGTAAGAAGGAATTGGCCCTTGTATCGATATGCTTTGTTGATCAGCAGCAGGGATCTCTTCTTCTTGCAAATCAATCTTCTTGTAATCACCCTTGAATGGATGATTGTTCTTCACGGAGTACTGTTCATGTGAACAGTAACTGTTCTTCCAATCCTCCTCTTTTGATCTTCCGTTTGATCTCTTTGAATGGATGAAGAAGTGAATAGATGCTACCTTGATCCTTACTTCCTTCTTCACAGATCTTGGAAGATGATCTCTTTGATATGAGCTTGAATACCTTGGATTGGATGAAGATGTTCTTCACGGAGTACTGTTCACGTGAACAGTAACTGTTCTTCCAATCCTCCTCTTTTGATCTTCCTTTTGATCTCTTTGAATGGATGAAGAAGTGAATAGATGCTACCTTGATCCTTGCTTCCTTCTTCACGGATCTTGGAAGATGATTTCTTTGATATGAGCTTGAATACCTTGGATTGGATGAAGATGTTCTTCACGGAGTACTGTTCACGTGAACAGTAACACGAACTCCTCTTGCTTTGAACACCCCTTTGAAGCCTCCTTTGATCTTCCCTCTTAGCCTTACTTGCTTCTACTCTTTCTTGGAGGATGCTGGATTGAGATATGAGCTTGAATCACCTTGAGTTGATGGAGAGGATATTAGATGTAGCTTTGATCTTCTCTTGATCCTCTTGAGTTGATGAAGAGGTGTATGGATGTAGCTTTGATCACCTTTGTAAGCCTTGATTGCTTCTTGCTTGATTGGAGGTTGCTTGGCTTCAGATCTCACCTTAAATCACCTTGGAAGGATGAAGAAGTTCTGCTCGAAACACTGTTCACGGAGGTGCTACAGTGCTCTCGAAATGGCCTCCCTTGATTCACTTCATCAACTCCATCAACTAGGGTTTCTAACCCTCTTGTAATGATTTTATAGACTTTGAATGGTCTATAAACAAGCCCCAGACCAGATCCACAAATCATGGGAAGTTAGGTGAGGTTTGATTAAACAAAACCATGGAAAGGGGCTGGCCACGAGGTGGATTTTGAAGTCAAATAAGGTTGGCTCGGGGCTGGCGGTCGACCTAAGGTTCCTGGCGGTCGACCGCTACTGTAAAACTTTCATTCGGGTGATCTCTGGGAATTTCGGTCGACCGCCACTGGCTGGCGGTCGACCGCTACTGAGACTCATGCAGTCTGGTAGCTGCTGGCTGGGGCGGTCGACCGCCCCTGTGCTGGCGGTCGACCGCCAGCTGGGCATAACCCGGCCCATCCCGGGTTGGTCCGTTATCCGCGTCAGCTCCGTCGTTCAACTTCTTTAGCAGCCCGGTCATGTCCGTGGCATCTTCCTTGACTGTCTTGAAGATTTTATTATTGAGTCTTCAATCAAATTTTTGTTCCGGGGGCTTCGCCCCCGGAAACCCCCGCAAGGGGCGCTGCCCCCTTGACCCCCGCGACCTGACCGGGCAGGTCGATCCCCGCGACCTGACCGCGCAGGTCGATCCGCGTGAGAGGGCGCAACATTGAGCTTTCACATATGTCTCTACTAAGCTCTTCACTTGGACAGTCTTCCCTTAAGCTCTTCTTGAAATCCTTGCTTGATTGGAACTCATTGGCTTTGGAAGATGACTGAATGGCTTCAGTTGATGCTTGAATTGTGTGTTGCAAGCCATTCTTGAGCTTTTACACTGGAAGTATAATGACCTGAAATGTATGAATATTAACATTCTCAAATGCAGGTATAGTTCATTAATGACTAAAGAGGCAGACATCATCAAAACCAACTAAAGAGGCAGACATCATCAAAACCATAAAATGATTTAATCATGTTGCACACATGTTCAACACTTCATTCGTGGTTTGCTTGAAGATGATGTTTTATTGCTGGAGAAGATACTTGGGACAGAGAATCTGGCAGATATGTTGACCAAGGTGGTGACCACAGAGAAACTGAGGCTGTGCAAAGTCTCAGTTGGCCTCCATGGATGATTGATGGAGGGATGCCACAGCAAGTATTTCCGTTGCTACATCAAAGAGGATCAACACATTGAGATGTTTGCTTTCTTTGGAGTTCAGACTTCAAGTGGGAGATTGTTAGAGTGAGGAGCCCGAACTCTTCATCGTGCGCCCTCGCACGGGAGCACATGCTGTCTCTGGGGAGCATCCACTACCTCAGGAGAGCATCCTCGGTGTCAGGGGAGAATAGCGAGCACATGCTGTCTCTGGGGAGTATCCACTGCCTCAGGAGAGCATCCTCGGTGTCAGGGGAGAATGTAGTCCGGTTTTAAGGCAATTCGCTGTCAACCCTTTGGGGGAGCATATGCAGTCTCTGGGGACAATACACGGCCTCAGGAGAGCATCCTTGATGACAGGAAAGCATGCATGACCAAGGTTCAGAGCAATGTATATGTCAACCCCGGAAGAGGATTTCTGTTTAACAGGGGCATTGTTGTCTTTGGTATCCTGACTAATGACGCCCTAATCTCCTTGTATAAAAGGGTGTGAACTCTCTCTTTGTATTAGATTAGTGAGTGATTATCCTAGTGGAATTCTACTACGACCGTGGATGTAGAAAGGCACATCGCCTCCGAACCACGTAAAATCTCTGTGTTCCTGTGTGATTGTCTATTCTACTTTTCTTTGTTTCTCTGTTCTGATCTCGATTAGTGGGCCATGAGCAAGAGAGAGGGCCGTCGTTTTGTTTTCTTAACAGGAGACTCTGAAGGCCAACATCACCGCACTGGCCTCTCTCGTCCTACCCATGTCCAAGAAGGTGCTCTTCCTGGCAACTACGATGGGGAAGAAGCACCTCCAGATGAAGACCAAGCCCTATGTCCCAGATTTCAAGTAGTCCTTCGAGCACTTTTGCCTCCATGCAGGGGGCAAGCAATACTGGACGAGATGGAGAGGAAGTTGTAGCTATTAGAGTCAGGTTTGGGAACACCTCAAGCAGCTCACTCCGGTACGAGTTGGGCTACACGGAGGCAAAGGGAAGGGGAGGGGGCTCCAGTAACTAAGGGGGGAGGTTCGGCTTTACAGGGAGATGAAGAGGGGGCTCCGGTTGCCAAGGGAGGGGGAGGGCGTCAGGCTTCGCAGGTGGAGGGGGAGGGGGATCCGGCAACCAAGAGAGGGGGGTTCGGCTTCGCAGGTGGAGGGGGAGGGGCCTCCGACAGTGTCTGGTGGGCAGGGGAGGGGGAGGGAGTTTTGGTGGCTAGGTGGAGGGGGAGGGGATAACATGTTTTCTTATTGTTTTAAACTGAGGGTAAGTTGGTCTTTTCATAGGTCTGGTTAAATTAGCTATGGTTAAGTTGACAGATGATAACTGGCGGTTGCGGTGATGATATTTATGTACTATTTAATTTTACATAATAATATATCTGCAAATATTTTTTTACAAATTTACGTAATAATGATTTTCATGTAAAAAAATCCTTTCTTATATCATTGGCATGCATAATAGTATATGGACAAACTTAGTTACAAAAATAATAAATTGAAATTTTTTTCTAACAATAATTTGCATATAACAAAAAACTCCTTATTAAGGGTTCATCGACTCGTGCTACGTATCGAGTTAATCTCGTCTAGATACAATACGATACAATCTACTTTAAAAGAGACTTTAACCCGACTCGGATACGACTCGGACGGAGTGGGTCATCTCTGTCCATCAAAGATACGATATAATATGGCACAGTCAATATAGTCACACCTAATTAACAAATCATGCTCATGATTAATTTTCCACATCCAGTACATTTTAGAAGAAGGTAAAACCAGAGAGAACACCCAGGCGAACAAGATCAAATGACGGTAGTCACTGGGTCAATCCAACATTCTTCCCCTGACCCCGTCTGAAAAGAAAAGAAAAGAAGAAGGGGGGGGGGGGGGGGGAGAGAGAGAGAGGAGGACCTGAAAACCGGGACTAACAGAAGATGGAGATAACCCTGTCCTTGCTCCTCTGCCACCTTCGCACTAAGCTGGGTCTGCGCCCACCGCACCCCCGGAAAACCCCAAACCCCATCATCCCGAGCAGCCAAAGACGACCCCTGCCCACTTCGCCCGAGGGCCTGCGACCTCTATCTCCGGCACAGATGCAGCAGCAGCAGCGGCACCGGGGGTGGGGGACGACGGGGGCCGGGGCCATGGGACCCCGTCGGCACATGTTCTGTGGCCTCGCACAACCCACGTCCGCCTAATAGCGATGTATACTTAATTGGATAACTCCGTCCGCAGCGGGTGCCGGTGTTGGGGAGTCCACCTCACCGCACCCCACCCCACCCCACGCACTGTTGCCGGAATCCTCCACTGGGCCGCCGCGGAAAAGGGCGCTCCAAAAAGCAAGCGGGCCCTCCACCTTCCCCCCCCCCCATCCTGTTATTTATTTATTTATTATTATCATTATTATTGTTATTATGAAAAGCCCACGACGCCCCCGGGAAGCTCAAAAGCTACCCGTGGATCGCGAGCTCAGCAGCCTCCCAATTCCCAAACCAACCCCCCCCCCCCCCCGTTTCTTCAATAGCCGTTCTGCTGCCCTTGGTGGTGTTCGTGTGCGAGAAGCCGTAAGCGATGCTGCAGCTACTGGGGATCCTCAAGCGGAGGCTCCACCGGTGCCGGAAGGGCGCCCGCATCTTCGACGAGAGCGCGCTGGGAGGCCAGAACGAGGGGGCGGGGGGCGGCGCGGCGGGCGGGCACGCCGACCGGGCGCGGCGGGGCGGCGTCTCAGCGCTGCTGGCCGTCGTCGCCCTGGCGTCGCTGTCGCTGGTGTCGTGCCTGTCGCGGCCGCCCGGGGACGGGGCCGCCGACGGCGCCTGGGCCTCGGGGGAGTTCTCGAGGATCGAGATGGACTATCTCATGGTGAACGACGGCATGCGCTACGCGATTTACGTGTAGAAATCTGGAGGTGGGGATGGGAGGTGGTGCTGTTCTCTGGGTTGGTTTGGGTCGAGAGAGAGAGAGAGAGAGAAGAGCGGTGGGTTGCTGGGTGGGCATGTCTGATTTTGCTTCTTTTCCCTCCCAATACACAAACGGGGGGTCCCCTGTTGGCGGGCAGATGTAAACATATAAGCACATCGTATGTATTTGGTTTTTCTTTTTGCCCCCCCACTCTGTTTAGATTCAATTGGTGTGTTATTAGGCTCCTGCTCTGATCAGTGCTCCTCCTTGTCTCCTTCACCTCAATTAGCCTCTCTTTCTCTCTCACGCACGCACACACTTGCTCTCCCTCTCTCTCAATCTCTCTCTCTCTCTCTCACACACACACACACACACACACAGCTTATAAGCTTAACTCTTCTTCTGTGTCAATTAACTCACTGTCACTCTCTCCTTCTCGCTCTCTCTCACGCACACACCCATACACAATTAACTAAACTCTCTCTCTCTCTCTCAATTAATGTAATTCTCTCTCTCACTCTCAGTTAGCTTAACTCTCTCTTTTATCAATTTGACCTAACTCTAGGTCTCATTTTGATATATGGTTAGTCCTGAGTTAGTAATAGTTTAGTCTAAGTTTAACTATTTTTGAAGTCCAAATTATTTTGATACTTAAATCTGGACTAAATCGGGAGGATGAGTATTAAATCCGGAGTAACCCTGGACTTCGAAATCCACCACCAGAGGTAGATTTAGAAGGGTTAACTCAACAATCAATGCGTAATAAATGCACCATCTCTCTCTCTCAATATTTTACTTATAAATATTATTGGGTTAACCCACTAACTACCAAATCACAATAGATTCAAACTAGGTTAGCCCACCTACTTATTTTCGAGTTAATACTCTTACTATCAAATCAAAAATGGGCTAACTATGGGCTAACCTAAGTAGTTTAGTTTAACCCAAATTTCTTACCAAATGAGGCTAGAAGATCCGGCAGGGAGGAGCAGAGAGACTTATCTTACTCACATTCAATCTTTTACGTATGTACATTATAAATGTATCTAATATTTTTAAAATCAGGGGGGGGACGCGGCGGCACCCGTTGATTGGCTTCAAGAAAAAAAAGGTTCCAAAATTTTTGGTCCACAATTATCTCTGCCGGCCTTGAAAAATTATGCGAGAAAAGTCGGGACTCCTTTTTTTTTTCTCGTTGTTTGCTGCCAAACAGCTTTGTGCAATGAAATTTTTTGAAAAAAAAAAGAAGGAAGGAAGAGAGAGAGAGAGAGAGAGAGAGAGAGAGAGATAATGGGGTGTTTGGGAGCATTTTTTTTTAGAACTCTTTTTATCTCAAAAATTATGTTACGTTAATTTTTAACTTAAATTTTAAAATTGATAAAAATTGATAACATCTGTTTGGTAAAAATGATATATTTTTTAAAATTTATATAGTATTGTTTAGAAGGGGAGAGCTGGAACCGGAGTCGATGGGAGGGGAGGGGGAGGGGGCTGCGCAGGATCCGCCGGAGATGGAGGGGGGGAGGGGGAGGGGCTGGGCTGGGCGGGGGCCGCCGGAGCCGGAGGGGGGAGGGGCTGGCGGCGCGCGCGGGGGCCGCTAGAGCCGGAGGGGGGGAACCGGAAGGGGGAAGGGGGAGGGGCTACGCGCGGGGGCGCCGGAGCCGGAGGGGGGGAGGGGGAGGGGGCTGCGCTGCCGGAGGGGGGAACCGGAGGGAGGGAGGGGGTTGGGGCCGGAGCCGGAGGGGGAGGGGGTTGGGGTTGCGCCCGGGGGCGCCGGAGCCGGAGGGGGAGGGGGTTGGGGGCGCGATCGGCTGGGGAGGTCGGGGGAGGAGGAACGGTCGGGGGAGGGGGGGCGCGATCCGCCGGGGAGCGGAGGGGGATCCGCCGGGGAGGTCGGGGGAGGGGGAACGGTCGGGGGAGGGGAGGGGGGGCGAGCCAGAGGAGGGAGACACACGGGGGGAGAACGAGAGTTGTTTCAAAAAAAAAATTGGTCATGAGTTATTTTTTTTTTGAGGAAGATTTGTATAGGAGTGAATTATCTCCCTAAAATTTAAGAGAGTCGTACCAAACACCCCACAAATGAGTTATATCTCTCTTTTTTAAATTTGAGAGAGAAATAAGTAAAAAAAACGTAACCAAACACCCTATAATATTGCTCCCACGATGTTTGTTGCTCACATGTTGCCATACCCCTCACCTACCAAAACGATACATGCTTTGGCATTTTGAGGGCAAGGGTGTGGACTTTTTCCCCCACACCCCCAGGGGGGAGAACAAACTCAGTGCGCCACCAATAACAGATGGACACATCCGCTCCTCATCCCAAACAGAACCACCTCTGTCATCGCTCCCCGCGATGGCCACAAAGCTGACGTGGACGTCTCTCATTGGCAGCTTATCTCGTCCCGCCGGCAGCGGTGTCTACGGGATCTCTCCCCGGACCAATTCCTAACCCCGTCTCCTCGCGTCCTCCTCTGTACATGCGCCCCCCTTCCTCATGTTGTGCCTCCTACACGTCTCTCTGTCCCAAAGTGGGTCTCGGTTCGTGCTCTATAATAATAACCCCAACACTCATCCGAAGGAGAGGATCACAGTGGGGTGGCGTGAACACAGGTTCTAGTAGGCGCTGCTTGTTCTTGTCTCCTTAATTTCCCTTACTCAAATGAGTGATGCAGTTTATCTCCATCATTAAAGAGTCCATTAGTTCTAGTTCGATATAATCTTACCGTAAACTGAGTCTTTAATAATAAATAATAAGCCCATTTTTGCTTGGGTTTGGGATCAGTTCGACACCTTTTTGTTGACTGAGATGTAATCCGATCCTCTCTCTTTCTCCTCTGTGTTTTATAGTATTAGAGTTGTTAGATCAGACCGTCCAACTCAAAATATTATTTTTGGGAGTACATACCTCATTGGTACTCCAATTTATACGGAGGGTGAGAGATCTGAATTCAAATTTAACGACTCCAAACTCATGTATATCCAGTTGAGAGTTTGAACTTGAGACCTCTCTATCACGAGATAAGGTCCTTACTAGTCAACCCACTTGAGCTCCTCACCCACTCAAAATTTTAAGATGTTAAGTGGAGTCGGTGCTATTATTTTAAACATGTTTAACTGTGTCTCTTTTATGTTATTGGACTATTCTAACACATCTCCTAACGTTCAAACCATTTTAAATTGTGTCATGTGCATAGAGTCCACAATTTGGATTATAACCACGAGACTCCGATACCAATTAGAGCTTATTGGATCAGCTCATCCAACTCAAACCCCTTAAGATTTTGAGTGGAAGGCTTCACTATTTTAGCCATTTTTAACTCTGCCTCTTTCCCAAATCTCCGAGCTCAATCGTCGGAGGAGGCATCAACCTTAGTGACCTAGGGGGGAGTGGGGGGGCTTCTCTGGGGTTTACTTCCCCTCACTTTAATTTTTACCTATCTTCTGTGGGAACATTGTGGAAATGAGGTGGAGGAATGACATAACAGTGCCTTTAAGTCCCTTCAACATGTGGGAACTCCCAGGATAGGATGGCATGAGAGTTTAAGCCCTCTAAGTATGTTGGGGCCCCAGCTAGTGGTGGACAACTTTCTTTGATTGATGATGAATGGAGGTGGGGGGGGCATCAAAAAATTAGTGCTCCCCTTCCCCCCTCCCCCCTCTGTAATATTCCTTTCTTCGTCGACATCAGATTAGAGGGGAGAAGGTTCGTTTATCTTTCCAAACAGGCTTATTCCTGTCCACAAACAAGGCTGCAATGTTTGCAGAGGCTGACAAGAACTCAAGCCAACATGAAAAAAAAAAAATCAAGTTCGAGTTGAACACAACTGGCAAGGTGACTGTTGTTTTGATTCTTTTTCTTTCAATTCTTGGTGCTAGAAATTGAGTTGAGTTGGACCCAACTTGGATCATGAAACCCCTCCCAGGATGGCTTAATTGCCCTGATCTTTAAGAACAGTGAGAAAAGGAGAGGCCACTTGGGTTGATGGAAAGATGCCAAGTTAACATGCACCTGTTTCAATTCATAAGGCCTTCCCAACATTTGATGGGGCTTGGGTTCTGCTAAAAATGGCTTCTCCAAAAGCAGGATTTTTATCAATTCATGTCCACTCATATGGCATCTTGCTTTCTTCATCCGAACGAACTGTGGTGATTAATCATCTAGTTAGGTTATGTATGGCTTGATCAAATATAATGGCGCGCCTTTTGTCATCGTCATGATCATGATAAACCTTATCCATCGATTTTAATTAGGATCGATTAGCCAGATCCAGTGGCAAGAGCAAGGGAAGGGCAGAAGAAGATTTACCACCATTTTGCCTAACCGGCTATTAACCTTCCGTTCAGCAAACGATTCATGCGCCAATAATTTTCGCAACCAAAGGCGTGCTTCGTCTAGGTTTATGCCCGGCAGAAAAAGAGGAGCCTTTGGATGCCGACAACGCGTATGATCCATGAGGTAGTGGAGGGGGCAGAAGCGAATATACTGTTAAAGGGAAAGGGAGCACGGGGGGGTGGGGTGGGGTGGGGTGGGGGGGGGGAAGGATATTTTGTGAAGAGATGGGTACAAGAACTACGGAAGGAACAATGTGGAGATAAATCTCGGTGATGGCTAATTTTGCTGAAATATGTTCTTCCCAAATATGTAGAGCATAATGATGTTTCAACCTGCTTTAGGATTGCATTGCTCCATTAAACCACATTACATCAGGCTCTACTTGACTTGATTGGAATATTAATTTTGATACTGATAGTTTCAAAACATTAGATGAATATATATATATATATATATATATATGGGGAGGATGGCAAACAAAGGAGAAAAAAAGATAGATGCGGTGAGAGAAAGAAGAGAAGGTTTCGATGTTACAAAAGATTAGTTCTATATTAGATTTGTTACGTCGCTAATACGTTGACTATCAAAATGATAAAACATAATTGAATACCTGACATTAGTAATAATATTGAGATCAATGGGTATATATAGTGGCCGAGTGATTCCACACCCTCTCACGTAGGCCAGAAGTTACGAGTTCCCAATTCTTGATCGTACACTTTTGATTTGTTGGCACGTTGATCGTAAAAAGATAACTCACCGATTAGTGACCGTATTAATTTTGAACTCAAGATGTCCGGACTGAGTCCTACACCAACTATGCTAGATTCTGAATTATTAAAAAAAAATAATATTGAGATCATTAATTACCGACATTTAGGTGACTAGCAACCGAGCATTCCATTAGACCTGCAAAAAGAGAAGGGAACTCCACCCCCTTTCCATCTCCTCATTCCACTTCCCTCCCGGAAGAAAAGCACGACAGAAAACATGCCATCACCTTTGATAAGGACACATCACCACGATGGATGATGGGCCTGTGAACAACAACAACAAGTGCAACAGTTGCGGCCACACTCGGGGGGTGTCAATGCAAGTTGGGATCGGACAAAACTCTACGACGTGTTGCAGAGCTCGCCACAAATTTCTTTTGATTCCATGAAATGTCATTCACGCGAGAGCGTCAGGCTCACTTCCAATCTCCGGCACCACCAAACTCGCTCACAATTTGCACGCGCATAAGATTTTTTTTCTCTCTTTCTTTCTTTCTCTCTCTTGTTTAAAGGAAGATCAAACAAGTTGGGATCACAATTTGTGCTCAGGACATTGTGTGCCACACAAGAACATGTCTCCACAAAAGAGAGAGAACATTGGGGGGGGTGGGTAACAAATGAAGAATAATGTTAAAAGACGAAGTTGCTACGGTTCCTTCTCCATGACTTTTGCAGTGTCTTGACGGGCGCAAACAAGGAAAAGAAAAACAGCATCGGATGATCCGCAGATTACCACCGACCGGAATTTAAATAACCAAAGTAACCAAACGAAGAAGAGTTAGGTTTGCTGCACACTCCTGATCGGATGTGATGCACATCCCGAATATGTAGTGGCTTAAATTTTTATTTTTATTTTTTAAAATTCTCTTGAAGTGAGTCTCAAGATATTCAAATTTAAAGTGTAAATCACGTCACTATCTGACAATATTTATTTGATTTAATTTTTTATTTTTTAAAATAATTTAATGACGGCGTGACTTATACCCCCGAGTTAGAATATCTTGAGTTCCACTTCATATTAAAAAAATAAAGACACTGCATCGGCAAGCCTAACTCAACGAAGAAACACATGAATACATCTACGTAAAACATCGGGCTCAGCCAGTTGATAACATGTATGCATACTACACACCCATTCATCTGCATGTGTATATACCCTTCGCATAATTAACACCCGAGATTTTTTTCTTTTTCCGGATTTCTCTCACTTCACCCCCCATATCACGTGTCATTACAGAACCCGGACATTGTTAACATGACAATGAGCTGTTAAACTTTCAAAGAAATTGATTACTTGCGGGAATAAACGTGGGGAGAGAGAGAGAGAGAGAGAGAGAGAGAGAGAGATATCAGGGGATGACAACACTGGACACACCCGTTAAAACCTCTTCTGGATGTTCAAGTCAGCAAGACATTCATTTGAATGCAGACTGATGCCGAGCTGAGATGCGGTGAAGTTGACCTCTCGGGGAATCCAATACAATTCTTCGGGGATCCACAGAGAATATATGATGCGGGACAGGAGGTATGTTTTGGGATAGAAGAAAGAGGAATGAGAGTGGTAGGTGGGAGTGTAAACTTCTCACCACCCTCCCCCTTTGCGGGGACCACTTAGGGTTACCTTTTCTCAAGACACCCTCCTCTCCTCTGCATCGCAGCAAAAGAAAATTTTAATGTAAAATCACACTCAAATTCTTCGTTAATTCGAAAGTTAAATTACGTGACTATTTGCGGTAGCTTGACTCATTCTAATCTTAAAATGACTCTCTTAGATGACTACCCTTAGGCTTAAGAAATAATACGAAAATCAAAAGAGATACGGACAAATAGAAAGACATGAACTTCACTCAAACTGAGTCCAATAAAAATTATTAAAATTAAAGCCTGCAATCTTAAATTATTAGATCCGACTCAAATAAAGATAAAATATATAATAAAAAATAAAAATGACGTTAATACGACTCCGATCGTCGTCCGTGTAAATAGTGCCCTCGTATGTAATGTAAATCGAGTCCATCATCCGATATTACGAGTCTCACTCTGCATTAATCTAAGAGATATAAGGATAGGAGGTAGGGATGCAAGCTTCGCACACTCCCTCTCGTAAGAATCACCTAGGGTTTGAGATAGAGGTGGGGTTTTAGACTTCGCACCCTCTCTCTCCCAGGGATCACCTAGGATTGCCTCCTCTCTAGGTTCTTTTATCTTTATCTCAGAGACAAAGAAAATACTGAAAATCACACTCAATTTCTTCGTTAATTTAAAAAGAGGAATTACAAGATTATTTTTAAAAGTTAAACTAACTCTAATACTAACATGACCCTTACAGATGAAAATATCTCTAGACTTAGGCTAACTCTAATACTAACATGACCTTGACAAATGAAAATATCCCTAGACTAAAAATCACACCAAAAATTATAGAAAAAATAAAAAGGCGTAACATTAGCTCCAAATAAGTCCAATAAAATTATGAAAATTAGAAGTTTAATCCTACTCGATTGTGACTATTAGACTAGACTCAAATAAAAATAAAATATATAATAAAAATAAAAATGACATTACTACAACTTCAATGTACTTCAATGTCGTCCGTGTAAAATGATGTCACCGTGTAAAATCGAGTCTGTAGTCCGATATCACGAGTCTCGCTCCGCGCCAATATATTTAAGCAGATGTCCCGTAACCTTCATGCACATGGAAGAGTTAGAGAACATTCAATGAGAAACTTGGCACGGGAAGTCTCTTTTGAAAGCATAAACTTGTCAATCAAAAATGTCCGACACGAGAAGAAGGCATCAAGGAAGTTTGTAGGGGTGTCAATGGATCCAGGGGATCCAAAAACCCGTCCTAGATCTCTCCTCCTCTCTATCTTCTTCTTCCACCTCCACCTTCTCCTCTCTCAGCACTGTGAAGCCATCGCAGCAGCCCCCGGTTACCCCCACCTGACCCACCCCCCCATCCCATTGCAGCAGGCCCGTCCCATCATGGCCTCCCCCTCTTCCCCCCCACCCCAGTGAGCATCTCCCCCCCCCCCCCCCCCCCTGCCCCATTGAGCCCTCGGGCAAGGACCCCATCCCAGTGCGGCAACCCTGCTCCATCACTCCCTCCCCCTTCCCCCTCCTCTCGGTGAGGATCTCCTCCCACTTGGCCACCCCACGGCAAACTGCATCCACCCTGCCCCATCAGGCCCTTGGGCATGATCTACTCATTCTAAATTCTTCAGTCACATCATTGATGAATCCTTTCCAACACCCATGAAGAGCAGCAACAAATGCAGACTTCATATTTCTAGGAGAAACCAAGCAATGGGTTACAGGTTCATCTCTTGCACCGAGGATGTAACTCCTTTGGGGAACCTGAAGATTGATTTTGCTTGTATTCTAAGCAATTCGCAAGTTGGAGTTAGTGTTTCAGGATGATCGCTTCTTTATTATATTCCGAGTAAATTTTACATTTAATTTCTTCGGCCCACATTTTGTGCAGCCATTTTGTCATCTGGTATGCTAGAAGCTAATAAAAACGGTTCACCCTTCTAATAATAGCAGCATGCTTTCAAGGAACACAGGACATGTAAACAGTCCACAGTTTTTTTTTTTTTTTTTTTTTTGGGGGGGGGGGGGGGGGGGGGAAGGTGGTGTTATCATAACTTAAATTGGAATCTTTTTGGTGCTCTCATGGACAGGCTATGGCCTGTTCCAATTTGTTTGAGACTAAAGACTTTCTGAAACTTGTTAGTTGTCTAACTTCTGGTACATCAGTGAGATGTTTGTTCAATTTTATCTAAATCTGGACTCCCCATAGCTGAGCTTGTGCTGGCACATAGGAGTAAAATAAGTTTTTGAACTTTGCAAGTTTTGATACTTTACTTGTGCAAATTAAATTTTATCTTTAAAGTTACTTTTTGTAGATGAGTTCCTTGCTTTGTCGTTGTTCCACATTCTAGGTGAGGTCTGTACCTTTTTAGTCTTTGCTGGGATGTGCTGGGATTGAATCTTTCTGCCATGGACCATCTCGAGGTTAGTATTCCATGTCCAGGACAGATCCTGAGCACAATGTTTATCATATATGACAAAGTGCCATAGTCTATGGGACCAGAAAATGATCTGAAAATGGCCGATCCATTTGGCCTTGTAGCACATGCTCCATGGCATGCTTTAGACATGACCTTCATGGGTTGGCCACCAGCCCTTAGAGATGGAAAAGCAGTACCTGACAGTGACACACAGAGCGCTCATCCCCACTGCCAACAGCACTCATTTCATTTGATGTAGCGGGGAATGGGTATATCATTTATTTACTCTTAGCTTCCCTTTGGTCATAAACTGTATTGAGGAAAGCTCAGAGGTGATGAATACCTTGACTTTGTTCTCTACCATTTTGACATTTCTAAAATCTGATTCTATACCTTCAATTCTATTGGCAACTGACATATTGAATCAGATAAGATCCTCCAAATTCTAACGAAATGAAAAAACGTGTAACTAAACACTCGTAAAGCTTTGATGTATGCAGTGGCATTCTGCTCCAATTTCCCAATGTTTTCTCATCCATTCACTATTCTTGATGACTTGCAGGAGAAATGGCTTGGAGTTGAAACTGTTCAGCTTGATAAGAGGGATGAAAGTGCATCTCAATTTGACGGAAGACTGGAAATGCTTATGCTCGATGGTGAACTAGTACCGTAGCTAAAGCCCATGATGGAGTGCGAAAAATCCTAAATTAAAATGTGGGTTTGGTACTTGGTTTAGTTTAAACAAAATGTCTCGTGTTATCAGTTTCTCTTATTTTCCTTGTACCATTTGGGGTTTTCTTTTTTTTATCTTTTAGTCTTGTCAACGGATGAATCTGGTGGCATCACGATAGTCAATTTGATTGGATTATTCACGTGTTTCACTGTCTCAATTTGGCTCTCTTCTAGCTATGACTCAGTATTTAATTTGTTAAAGCACCGCAAGTTTGTTTTCTACTATGTGCTGTTGAACCCGTTAGTTTTCTTAATTAATTGAGAAAAATAACAATTAAATCGATCCAACAACGGCTCCAAATTGGTATAAAACCAACGCCGTTGCATATACAGATTGTTTGCAAGTCTCGGGTATCCCATCAGATGGAAATACCCGTGTGAATCCCGCGTGTTTTACACTTCGGGATTTGGTCGAACACGTGACGGGTGGTGCAAAATAATGCACCTTCACTGCGAAACCAGCAAGAAGCAAGTCCTTCTCGTCCTCGCAGATTATCCAGGATGTGTCAGGATATGGCCCTTGATGAGCGGAATCTCCTTTCAACGGCGAGTCAGCGCAGGAAAGAGACAAAAACACACAAGGCACAACGTCGCTCTCCTCCACATGGCTGCAGCCTGGTCAAAAGGAGAGGAATAAAAAAAAAACAGAAGACTGCAAAAGGCCAAAAATTAGGGTTTTTATAACCTTTGGGAGACGGGCCCTCTCTCTCATGCCTCTTCTTAACCAAAGGAGGTGAGAGAGGGGGCGGGGGACCCACACACACCCCCTCTCCATCCTCTATTAACCAGAGGTGAGAGGGTGCGGGGTCAACTCACGGCCCTCTCTCCTCTGGACTCTCTCCTCTCCCTTTTCTTAGGACGTGTTTGGAAAAGATGTAGGATATGGATTTTGAACTCTCCAATCATTGGAATCTCTCCTTTTTCAAAAAATATTTCAAATGTCCCATCAGGTTTTATTTATGGTGAATTTCAAAATTTAGAAAGAGATAGGGAGAAAGGCAAGAAAAGTGAAAAATCTCCAAAAACTACCTAAAAAGTGATTCTTCTCTCTCTAAGAGATTTTGAAAAAAAATCTCCACCCTACATCCTTTCCAAACGTGCCCTTAATAGGGCGGGGTAAGGGGAGAGTGCGTGGGTCCCACTCCCCTCCACATCCGATTCAACTAGCAAAAAGAGAGGGGGGTGCCTCCCCACCCCTCTCCCTCCTTTTTTTTTTGTTTTCTTCTCCTAATAGGAGGATGTGAGGGGGTGAGGCTCACCCGCGACACCCCTTCTCTCTCCTCTTAACCATAGGAGGTGAGGAGGGGGTCATGGCCCTCTCTCTTCCTTCAGCTCTTAACTATTGGAGGTATAGGTAAGCTCACTAATAAGGGTGGCTCTTAACCGGAGAAGGTGTTGAGATCCAAAGTCCTATAAATAGACCTATTGGGTGAAGCTCAATGAACGAAGGATCAACCAAGGAGTACTCAAAAACCATCGAGCTGAGAAGAAAAAGGCTCAAGACTTGTACATTACGTTTCTTAAAGAGTAAGATTCACTACACAACCAGAGTGTGATTCACACCTGGGGTGTGAAGGGCCTTTAATTTTTTTATTTTTAAAAAAAAATTGAAGTGACCTCTAAGATATTTTAACTTGGGATGTAAATCACGTCACCATTAAATTACTCAAAAAGAAATAAAAAAAGATCATCTCAAATAAATAGTGTTTGGCCTCATTCTTTTAAAAATCAACCCGTTTTATTTTTAATTTTTTTAGATAATCGAATGGTGACGTGACTTATACTCCAAGATACCTTGGAGGTCACTTCAAAAAAAATTATAGGTGTGAGCAGGTCAAACTCTTTCTTAAAACACAAACAATGGTACGTTGCAAATATGCTTCGATTATTATGAATGTACCCCAATATTTTCACAAATATCCCAAAATTCCAAACATATCCTATAATTGTTTGACCTAATCAGAAATCATAGAAATACCCTGTATTTTGTAGAAATATTAAAAATGTTCAAAATTTACATAAATACCTTGTAATTTGAAGAAATGTTCAAAATTACAGAAATACCCTATGCTTTAGCAGAAATTGCAGAAATGTTCAAAAATTACAGAAAGCCCCTGATGTTTCAGAAATTGTACAAAAAACCTGCTGATATTTCAGAAATTGCAGAAATGTCTTGCTAATGGCAAAAATTGCAGAAATACTCGTCTTTGCATAAACACTTTCTTTATTGCAAACATACCCCCACCTTGTGCATAAATATCTTTTATGGACATCAACATAAATTGGTAAGTCCGATTATGACCATATGACGATTCAATGGTCCAATCAAGATGAAATTCAAATCCAACAGTTAGATTTCGATTTGGAGCAAATATATTGGTCAGATCTTGATCCAGAGTAAATCCAATGATCAGATTTTGACTAAATCTAAATCTAATGGTCGGATTGCAATCGTATCTAAATTCAATGACCCGATCATATATTCAAGGCATGTGTAAAGATTTTTTTTCAGTAGGTACCTTTTTTTTACGGGGAGGGAATAATTGGGTTCGAACCTAGGACCTCCTCCAATGGAGGAGGGTAGCGAACCAATTGCACTAGACAGCTAGTTCTCATGTGTAAAGGTCTCGATTGACCTATTGTAATATGGCTGATGATTCAAGGAATAAAAAATATCAAATTCTTCCACCAAATGAGTGACCAGTAAAATCAAGTCCATTAGATAGAACCCTCAATATTACAACAGATATTGTTAGAGATTTAAGGGTGTCTTTGACAGTTATTCAAAGGTGTTCAAACTTTATGTCTACGTAAATTAACACCAACCACGATTAGTGAGGAAAAGTCTAACACACAAATGCTAATCATCTAATAAGTTGAACTCGTAATTAGCAAAAATATATGCATCTTTAGTCAATAAATGAACATCTCAAACCCTTTTATTTATTTATAGCAGTTGTAGTTATTATTTTTCAATTTTAAAATTCCTGATCATAGAATACCCAAATTTATCCATATAAATTTTTGGGATTTTTTTCGTAGAAATTATTCTTAAAAGTGAAATGGCAAAAATAACATGACAAGAAACATACTAGCAGGCATATTATTGTTTTTAACGAAATGTTGCAAATATACCATCGTTGTAACCTCTTATTACCATTTGTGAATTTAACTATGGTTACGTTTAAGTAGACTAAGGAAAAGACTATAATGCCCATAGTTATCTCCCTTAGGGTTAGAGAGGACCCAACCATCTCTCCCTCCCTCTCTCTCTCTCTCTCTCTATGTGACCCACCTTGTGAGTTGCCGATGTCGGAGGGGACTTCCCTCCGACGCCTCCCCTCTCTCTCTCTCTCTCTACGCAACCCACCCCCACTGGGTGGGTTGCCGATGGTAGAGGGGAAGCCCCCTCCAACATTTCTCTCTCTCTCTCTCTCTCTTTGTGCAACCCACCCCGTCCACCCCACCTCCAACGCCATCACCACCATCCATGCCACCTTCGGCCCTACCACTGCTGCCCACTCCCAATGTAGATTGCAACTAGCACCTTGACCGCATAGTCCCTCCCCCTCCTAGCCAACTTCTCCACAGCCCCACCAACGCCCACGCTGCGATTGTGTTCCTTTGCACCTCCATCGCATCCTCGATTGTGAGCTCCACCCCCCAGTTGGTGGCTCTCTGGCAAGTGGACTCAGGGCAGCACAGTACCATGAGGACACTAGGGGCCTGGCTGAGTAGGTGCTTGCATCTTTCTCCAAGGCACTCTCCACGCTAGACTCCGGTGAGCCATCAACTGCGGTAGGCAACCTGCCGTGGTCCTACCATGGGGGCAACGAGGGCTCCACCTAGAGAAGGCCACCCGGCCGATGAGCAGAGGAGGGACTTCCCCTTTTGAACCCTTTATTAGAGTAAGGGTATTTTTGTCATAGGATGACAAGCTACTGGGAATAATAAAATCTTTGTAGAATATTCATCTCCTCGTCAATAGAAGTTAATGGGATGGCATCTTTGCAACATTTCACTAAAAGCAATGATATGCTTGCTAATATGTTTCTTGTCATGATATTTTTGCCATTTAACTTCTAAGGATGGTTTATATGCAAAAGGCCCTATTTTTTTATGATGAATACAACATGCATCCAGATTTGACAGATGCATATGGGACACAAGATGAATGGTCTTGTGGTATAAATGTTTTGTTTGCACTTTCAAAGGATTCTTTTTCCTATACCAAAATACTCTCATGGGTTTCCCACTATCAGTCATTAGCATGTAATAATAGCAAGAGAAAAAAAGTCAGTATAATTGTGTAAAGCATATACCTATGTTTAGATAAGAGGCTTAAATAGAGATGCAAGCCATTAAAGTCAGATGGCCCAAGGCCTAGCATTTTTTTGGCCCATTAGGGAGGTAAAACCACAAAGTGCAATTTTGGATCTGATCCGGATCCAAAAACTGTCTCATTTGACCCACCAGTGAGACAAAATAAAAAATAAATAAACTTTGGATCTGACCGAGAACCCAAAGCAATATTTGGATCTAGACCCGAATCCGGATCCAAAATCCCAGACATTTGAATGGGTTTGGATCTTGTTATTTTGGATCCGGGTTCGGATCCAGAATGATCTGACCCGTTGACACCCCTAGAAGTTGGCATTTGAAAATAAAGGGAAATTGTCTTACATGGAAGGCAACAAGCATAATTAGGATGGTATATTGTATTATTAACAGTCTCATAAGATGCTGCATAAGTAAAAGATATACCTTATGTTTCTCGGAATTCTGATACGAAGGTTTTTTTCATCCACCCTTCACAGTGTATATGGACATGATGAAAGTAGAGCTGAACATGTTCAGCACTTCAGCCACCTGGCCGCATAGTCCGTAAGTGCTCCAAAATATTTACCTTACCGGTCAGCTGTTCAACCAATCCTAAGAAATTGGAAGAAGAATACTAGGTTTAAACCATATAGGCATTAAAGCCATGTGGCAGACATTCCTCTGTATCGAAGGACATCCACATAACAATCCACTAACTTATATGTAACAAGAAACACTAAATGCATTACTATTGCACAGGCATATTTGGACTTCAGCCAGAAAGATGTAATACCATTGGCGTAATGGCGGCAATCACGGATGCCAACTACCAGATCAGTGTCCCAGTCTTCATTAAATTCATCAGCAACTTTTACACCATCTGCATTTGAGAATCCAACAAACCAGCACCTGCTCTTAGGCATCCTATCCAATGTCCTTTTCAGGATAACTCCTGGTTTAGAAGAAAAGAGTCAGAAGTATAAAACAGAATACACTCACCTTGTAAGAGACAAATGTATTGATTTACAGGTTCTTGGAAGCAAAAATGGTAAGCTCCATTTATTTAGCATAGAGAGAGGGCACAGATCAAAAATCACTTCCTTTATGCCAAGATGTAGAAAAAGTAATATAAAGTTGGAGGCACAAAATGAATCAAGATATTAAAAGGCAGACCAGAAACCTGAACTACCATCAGAGCCGCTGATCTGCTAATCTGCGTACAATGCAAATCTCTACATGAGATAACCAGGTCCCCAACTCATACTCGTTGAAATATTAATGTTATATGCATGATTTTATCATCCTTCCATTGCCTCTCATCCATGGCCTGCTATTAGGTTTTTCTTATTCTTTCTTGAGTTTCAGGTATCTTACACTAGCTGAGTGAAAAAAAAATCATACACCATCAGGGATGGTATCCATATTAAAGGGTGCTAACATAAAAGCAATTCAAACAACAATTTTATCCATGCAAAACATATCTATTGAGTTGTAACAGTGGACAGTTAAAACTTGTCCTAATGGGATGCAGAAAGTTTCAGTCCATCTGTCCATGTAAGGTGGTGCCAATTTCATAGACACAAAAGTCCCATGGGATAACTTGGCAACTTGGCAAGTAGAAACACGAGCTTATTGGTTCTGCACCTAAGGCTCATGCAACTGGGGAGCAGACAACAAACATTCTTCTAGGTTTCACAAAAAGTTCAGGTGATATGGGAATGCAATAGAGAAGTGTTACAGGAATTGTTTATTTGACTATGATGGTGATGAACACGGAAATATTTAAGAAGGAAATCATGTTGTTTGTTGAACATGAATGCACATTTGTTAGCTATTTAAACAGCATGGGTATTATTAATTCCATGGAATTGGGTTTATCAAACGATTAGGGTCGTTCGGGTGCTGGACCTTTCCCCACTGACCTCAGTCAGTGTTAATTTGCATTGACATAAAGTTCGAAGACCTTTGTTTGACTATCAAAGAAGAGCTATTGTTCTCCACAATATCGGCTATAATACTGAGGACAAATTCGCAACAACAATGGTAAGCACCTTTAAAAGGGTAAGGGTACTTATAAACACGTAATTTGGTTTAGGACACCATAGACCTAGAAGTCTATGAGAATAGGGGTGGGTCTAAAATTTAAGCAAGGATTTGGGTAGTGGCTAGAAGATCATGTCATAGTTTGACACTATTTAGAGACTTGGATGTAATCCGGTAGGGGCAAGGGTGCATTTATAATTCAATACCTCCCAAGGTTTATTCGTAATTTTTTTACTACTTGAGGGTATATTGGAAACTCGGCACTGGCTCTGAGTGTGATAGCAATTTAAGTCTTAGAGGACGTGTGCAATTAACCCACATCGAAGAATGACATTCCCACATTTAACTGGAAGCCAGGGTATTTTTGCAATCCTTGAAAAAAATAAAAGGGTATTTGCATAAATATAAGATTTTTCTGCAAATACAAGATTTTTTCGACGAATTGTAGACTTTATAGGACTTTTCCACAAAAATGTCGGACATATCTATAATTTCTACAACTTGCATGCTATTTCTGCAATTAAAGGACATTGCGAGATTTTTCTTGTAATTTTGGAGGTATTTTTGTAATTTCTAATTAACTTGAAAAATTATATTATTTTACCACCAAATGACAAAAAAAATACATCATAAAGCCCCTAAGGGCATAAATGCAAAACCTAAGGGTATTTATAAACCATACCGCTATGTGGGCCTTCACAGAAAACTAAAGAATAATTGCTCCAAGTGCTCCGAGCGATGTCTTCAAGCGTGCTGGGATGTCTGTCGAAATGGGGCCCACGGGGGGTGTTTATAGAGCTTAGGGGCCACTTGGAACCGGATAGGTCCTTGGGGAGGACCTATCCGGGCTGGATAAGTCCCTTGGAGGATCTATCTGGCCCGGATAAGTTCTCTTGGGAACCTATGTGGGGCCGGTTGACCCGAGGGGAGCTTCCTGACCCCGGATAGATAGGTCCCAGAGTTTTCAACAAACACGTTGCCTTCACTTATTTGATGTTCAAAATTAGTGCTTGATTAACCTTCTCTTCTTTTTTTTTCTTTTTGCTCCACAGGAACCGAAAATGTCTCGCGTGACAGAGAACCGATCCAGGAGAGGCATTAGCCGAGATGAGTTTGTTGATGGCTTGTGGACGCACTTTTTATCGTTTTTAAAATTATTGTATCTTTGTATCGTTTATGTTTTATATCGGTTTATCAGTGCGCGAGCGTGTCAGTCACATACTGACAATATGTTCAGACTCCGAGACTAGAGTGGTCCGGAGCCAGTGGTGCGCGCCGTCTGACTAATCAGACGATAGTGGGTATCGGGTCGGGACTGGAACCTGCCGTGCCATGAAGGTTACAGCGTTAATTACATCCACCCGAAAGGGGAAAACCTTCGATTAATCGCCAAGATAAGGGGCCCAATGGCCTAAAAATCAATTTTTTTTATAAGACGAGTAAAATGTGTGTCGAAGAACATTAAAATCCCCTATATTAGGGTGCAAAAAGGTATTTGAAATCATATGGGTCATATATTGACCATTTCATGTTCGGACCGACGTCCGGGTTGAAAGCGTTATGAGGTCGGGACAGATGTATGCCGAGATACGGCAAATTTGATATCTGAAAGATGAAGAAATTCAGTTAAATCCCGATCAAAACGGTTTTAAAATCAGTGGGGTGCCCGGGTCAAGATCATGCCACGGCCTGAATCAAGGATGTCAGTGTCTGTTTCGGACTCGGTTTCGGCCGAGTCCGAAACCGATACGACTAAGTTTCGGTTTCGGTTTCGGCCGAAACCCAGTGAAAAGGTTCAAAAAAATGAAAATAAATCTAATAAATCATAAACAAATAGAAAAAATAAATAATCACATAAAAATCAAAAAATTCATTGGACATGCATTTGATTGTAAAGAAATTAGATTAAGTGCAAAAAACATGAAGTAGGCATTGAAGTTCAAACATTGAACATGTTAAACTAATATTCTTGAGTACATACTATACATGAATTAGGTTCAAGCATTGGGGAATAAACCTAATTAGACACAGTAAATGTTACAGAAATTAAATGATCTTTACCTAAATGAAGAAGCACTAATATGGGTAATAACTAGAACCTTCTCCCTCATCGTCTGACTTTTGATGTTGATACCCATAAGAAGGTTGCATGTATTGTGTATATTCACTATAACCAAACAATGAGGTAGCCAAGTCTTGTATCCCTCTTTGGATCCCTCTTGGAGTGTAAGGTTGTCGGCTTGATTCGAATCCAGAATCAGCGTAAGAATCTTGAGGAAGAGAAGAGGAACTGGACGGATGTGGATGGAACTGGAATGCTGGTTCATGACCCCACCCATAAATGGCTGTCTCCTGTTGGCCACCTCCATAACCTGATGAATGCCCATATTGACTCTGTGAATCATGTCCTCACTCACCCTGATTGTATCCTCTGCCTGTGTCTGCATGGAAGGAGGAAGGACCACCAGCAGTGCCACCGCCAGTAGTAGCACCTGCACCACCTGTAGCACCTGCAGCTGCATTGGGATCATCATCATCATCACCAGCAACATCATCACCATAAGAAACCAGTCGCCTTTTGGCCTTTGGGGATGTTTTTTTCTGTTTTGGTGTGATTTCTTTAGTCACCCTAAACATGAATCCTCCTGCCCTTGGCGTGTGCCTCACATAAATCTGCTTTAACTGTTCAATTGTCGGGTTCTCTCGAGCAGTAGCACTCGTCCTCTCAGTTAGCCCATGCATTGATGTACTTCTTCTTAAGGATGCAGGTGGCTTGCCCATTCTAGGAGTGATTGACCTGCTATCTGAGTCTGAGTGTCTAGCCGGCTGAAAATCAGGCTGTTGCTCAGTGTCATCAACAAACAAAGTTGGGTCCCTTCTCTAGTGCATTTGAGTCTCTCTGGCCCTCTTTGTTGCTCTTTTGAATTCTGGATCTCTTGGCTCATCTTCATCTAGTATGCCCTCAGCCTATCTTATATCATCATCAAAAACGGACTCATCAATCTGCTCTCGTGTCTCCACCCAACACTGCAAGGGATTCTCATCATCAAATAAAGCGTCCACATCAATTTCTGGCATGGCATCTTCTGCGACGCGTTCGTCCCTCAGCTGTTGTCTTATCTTCATGTTCTTTATTCTCAATCTCATATTGTAGTGACAGTAAACCAATTTCTCTAACCGTTCAGCTTTTAGCTGATTGCGAACCTTTGAGTGTATAAAGCTGAACGTGCTCCAATTTCTTTCACATTGGCTTGCCGATGTTGTTTGACTGAGCACCCTAATTGCAATGAAAGCCAATACATTACTGTCCACATCTCGGTTGTTCACCATTATCCACTAGTTAGCTATTCCACCAACCATAAACAAATAAATGTAAGGTGTAGAAATACATATTGAGATTAAGAAATCACAAAAATAAAATATACCTGAGCTCACTCTTCCCACAACGTATTACAATTGGGAGTCAGAATATGTCCCAGTCCTCATTCTATAATAGTTCATCTACAAAGATAAAGTAATAGATTAACATAATGACTAAAGTAAATTCTATACCTCGTATTGATAAAATCAATAAAGGCCAACCTCTACTTCGGCCTGAAGTCTCTTTTCTGGTGTCCTCGATAAACGACCAATGACTTTTAAAGTGCCTTGGAGCACCCCGCCATCAACATGTCCATTGACATCGTACATAAATCGAGGGTTGAGGAAATAACCTGCATTTGTGTATAATTAACTAAATGTTAGATATAAAATAACATATAGGCATTACCCCCCTGGGCAAGTGACTTGCTCAAATTAAGAGACAAAATGGCTCACTCGAGGTCGACCTATAGGCATTACCCCCCTGCCCCCTGGAGGTCTCGACCTGTCCCTGGCAGAACCTGACCAGGTCGACCTGGCCCCCTGGAGGTCTCGACCTGTCCCTGGCAGAACCTGACCAGGTCGACCTGGGTCCTAGGCAGGTCGACCTGGTCAGGTCCCAGGTCGACCTGGTCAGGTTCCCAGGGCTGCTGGGAACCTGGGCAGGTCGACCTGGCCAGGTTCCCAGGGCTGCTGGGAACCTGGCCAGGTCGACCTGCCCAGGTTCCCAGCAACCTTAGCCCTTAGGGCCCAATCCCTCATTCCCATTCCCGTCCCAGGGGAATGGCCCACCAGCGTAGTCAAATCTAATGTGTTGATCCTAACCGTGTTACTCTAATCTAAAAAACAATGTTTCAGTACAATTAATCACTCACCAGCTGCATGCAAGTCGTGGTGTAATATGTTGTCCCATCTCTGGTCAATCATTTTCCACCATTTTACATAATCTCTGGGAAGGGAATTCTGCAACTCTAATTTGGCACGGTCCATGACCTCGTACAGATAGCCCATATCATTCTTCTCCTCGCCATCCACCATTCTTAGGACCTTCACGAGAGATGTGACTACTTTCATGTACCGTGAGACCCTGCCCCAGAATTTGTTATCTTCCACAATTTTGCAGACATCCAAATATTCCATCTGAGCATCAACATTGCCCTTGTCGATGTATTCCCGGAAGGCATTGTGGTACATGAAAGCTTTCAGCTCATTCTTATACCTGTGCAAATAAATGAAATTTGAATCAAATACTGTTACATATCTATAAGGATCAAGTATTAAGAATTAAGATCAATCTTATACCTGTGCAAAGACTCCAAAGAAATAAAATTCGAAGAAAATCTGGCTGGGCCTGCACGGATGATATCTCGCCCCCCACTCGCATGCGCCCTGAACATATTCAATATCCTAGGATGGCCATAGATATACTGTGTGATTTTTTGTGTCTTGTCAATTGTCTTCTTCACATTCTTTTCCTTCCCTATGTCTTCAAACATCAAATCCAGACAATGTGTTGCACATGGGAGCCAATATAAATGTCTGCGCTTCTGCATCAATTTCTTCCCTGCAGCCTTGTAACTGGCTTCATTATCAGTCACTACTTGCACAACATTCTCCTCTCCAATTTGGTCTGCCATCTTATCCATCAAACTAAACAAATAATTGACATTTTTTTCATAATTTTATGTATCTACAGATTTAACAAATACTATACCTTCGATGCAATAGACCAAAAAGTTAATCATGAACTTCTTCGTGGTACCAATCCAGCCATCACACGTGATGGTGCATCCTCTCTCCATCCATATATGCTTGAAGCTTTCAACCCAATCATGGAGCTCCTCAACCTCTCCCTCAAGGCCACGCCCGTATATGTCTCGACGTGATGGGGTCTTCAATCCAAGGCCAGCATCTGCTATGACATCTAGCATAGGTTAGAAATATTCACTTTCAGCTGTACGTGCAGGGACACCTGTATGAAAAACCATTTGCAGATATTTTTAAATGCATGCCCTGCAACTTCTGCTGATTTTTGACCCCTCTCAATACTTGCTTGATTTTAGGTTGTGTAGCATGGGGCCTTCTGTGCAGATAGCTGTCCATGGGGCCTGTTGTCTGTGGGGCAGCTCTAATGTCAAGACGTCGTGCAGCTGTACTGGAATAGGTCCCTGAACCCATTGGTGCCTTTCCTTTCCTTCGAGCGGCTTATTCACGCTCTCTTGCTTCAGTCAGCTCTAGATCTGAATCATCAGTGATTTCCTCATCGTCATCCCTCCTAACCCTTCTGCCTGAAATCTCCCAGCAATTTCAGCCTCATCTTCAGCCCTTTGTTGCATCCTCTCCTTTTTGCCTAGAAGGCACTGGCGCATTTCTTCTCAGACCTCTCGGGGACATCTGTCACATTGTTTTACCTCTCCTCTTACCCCTGCCAAATGTTACTTTCCTCTAGTAATTCTGCCATGTAACTCCTTACCACAATAATTGCATTTAACTTTTCTTCTCTTAACATCAACTAAGGAGAGGTGGGCCCACCCCGGATCCTCTTGCCCTTGCTGCTCCTGACTTTGTTCACGTCTAGGCATGATGCTGTATCAAGACAGTCAAAGAGAAATAGTTGTAAGTACATCTGTCATATTAGGGCTTAATTAATAATTAACCCTTAATCACCCTTAGAAAAATTTAATTATCGGCATTCTCCCACCTCAAAATCTTCAATGAAGCTTAATTGGGCTTCAATTGAGCCTAAGCAAACCGAATTAGACAAAAGCCTCAATTTTTATGAACTAATTAGGGCATAATTAGCAATTAACCCTTAATTACCCTTGGAAAAATTTAATTACCCGCATGCTCCCACCCCAAAATCTTCAATGAAGCTTAATTGAGCTTCAATTGAGCCTAAGCAAACCGAAATAGACAAAAGTCCCAATTTTTATGAACTAATTAGGGCTTAATTAGCAATTAACCCTCAATCACCCTTGGAAAAATTTAATTACCCGCATGCTCCCACCCAAAAATCTTCAATAAAGTTTAATTGCGCTTCAATTGAGCCTAAGCAAACCGAAATAGACAAAAGCCCCAATTTTTATGAACTAATTAGGGCTTAATTAGTAATTAACCCTCAATCACCCTTGAAAAAATTTAATTACCCGCATGCTCTCATCCCAAAATCTTCAATGAAGCTTAATTGAGCTTCGATTGAGCCTAAGCAAACCGAATTAGACAAAAATCCTAATTTTTATGAACTAATTAGGGCTTAATTAGTAATTAACCTAATTTTAAGGAAGTAATTAGGGTTTAATTTGAAGTCTTAACATAATTCAGAGTTTAAAATCAACCCAACCAAAATAACACAACAAAACAAACAAACCCTAAATTAACCCCAACAAAATAACCTCTTACCTCTACACCTATTGCTCACCCACAGCAGCAGCTCCTTCTTCGCAACACAGTCGCACAGCAGCAACTCAGCTGCGGCCACCAGCAGCGGTGGCAGCAGCAGGGTAGCAACAGCACGCAGCAGGGGCCCTGGGCAGCAGCACGTAGCAGCAAGCAGTAGCAGGGCACCAGCAGTAGCACGCAAGAGGGCAGTAGCAACAGCAGGCCGGAGCAGCAACAGCAGGCCAGTAGCAGGTCGGAGGCTCGGAGCAGCAGCAGCAGTCCAGCAGCAGGTTTTCTCCCTCAGATCTGAGGGAGAAACGAAGTGAACTCCCTCAGATTTAAGGGTAGCTCACGTGGGTTTCGGCCGAAACCGTCTGGTTTCGGACCGAAACATGTAAGTTTCGGGCGAAACTGATACCGATTTAGCCATAAACCCTTTTTTTAAAAAAGGTTTTGGACCTGCTACAGTGAGCAGGCCCGGTTTTGGATCGGTTAAGGCCGAAACCGATACGTTTCGACCGAAACGTATCGGTTTCGGCCGATACTGCCAACCATGGGGTGAATCCCGAGGCACGGGCGTGACCTGTAGAGAGCTCGTTGATATCCCCTATAAAAAAGGGTCGAGAGGGAGGAATCCGGGATCAAACACCGTTTATCTCTTAAGGATGGCACTTGGGTTTATTTTATTATTATTATGTTTTCATGGCATTGCTTTCATCGTTGTATTATCATTCTTCTTCAAAGCTATGATTCATGGTTTGTCATTCATCATCTTTGCTCTTTGTTCATCTTTGTTTGCGTGGGTTTTGTTGTTTGATTTTGTCATTTGTTAATAGTTTGTTTATTATTTCTTTTTTTTTGCATTGTTTCTTCTCTTTTTTGTTCGGATTCTTCTCTTTTTTGTTCGGATTTTGCCTTATTATTTCATTTCATTCATCATTTTTTATCATTCATCTCCCCATGTTAATGCACAGGACCCAAGAGGGGCTAGCGCGGGCCATGCAGGCTGCATTCTGGAATTGGCGAAGAGTGGGTCGACACAGGCTATAGGCTGCGTCAACACAGGGGCATACCGCATTGGCCTTAGGCCATGCTGCGTCGACGCAAGGCCCAGGCCGCGTCGACGCACCCTTCTTCGAGGGCATGAACTCCGTCCTTTTATCATTTTTTGTGCGTTGGATTTGTTTCATCTTCTTGCTATTATTATTATTATTACTATTACTATTTTTTTTTGGCACATGGGCAAAGCATGCATATGCATGTGTATGCAAGGAAGAAAGGGCAAGGGAAAGCCTGCCCTCCATGAGAAATCAACAGGCCCAAGGCTGCTGGGACTGCCATCTGCTCTGAAAGTTGGACGAGTAGACTTGAGGCTGAACCAAGTCGACTTGCCCAAGCCAGCCAGCAAGTTTCTGCTGTTGGGATCATGGGCAAGTCAACTTGGGGCCAGACCAAGTCGACTTGCTCCAAGCCAGCCAACAGATTCCGGTTGCTGGGATCGTGGGCAAGTCGACTTGCTGCTTGGGCAAGTTGACTTGCCTCAAGGTAGTGAGCAGATTTCTTTGTTTCTTCTTTGAATATGGAATGCAATGCCATTGAAAATGCATGAATGTATGATTTTTTATTTATCAAGGATGCAATGCCCTTGGAAATGCAAAAAAATGGTTTTGTAAATCCTTTTGCACAACATGCGAGGGTTTCATCACACATCCATGCACGGTACTCCCCGGTACAAGGTGGAGTATTTCACTCACGCAAAGTGAGAGTTTTCACCCGGACGTAACCCGACTTTCCACAGCTCACCATTTAATATACCGAAGGAATCATGACAAGCAAGCATTCAAGAATAAAGTATGCACGAAACTCTATCTGAAATCATGGATCAATGTGTGTATGAGGGTGATGCCATGCATATTTCTGAATGGTGAGTGGAAGGGCAAGCATGCCCGGGTCCATGGAAATTCAGTGAGCACATGTATAATCATTTTCATGAAAAACTCAATGAGGATTTTTTTTGAAAAGGTTCAGAGCAATTCAATTGTGCATATGCATGAAATATCAATAAAAATCAAGAGCAACTTCAAAGTAATGAATTAGATGCATATTAGACTTCGTTTACATCTGAGATTCAGCCATGAGGCAGTCAACGGATCGTACAGATCACTGGGGCTCAAGTTGGTCAATTATGGGTACAAGTAGGTCGACCTACCCTTAGCCTCCAGCGATGCCTATGCTGTAATCTGCAATGGAATGCTCAAACTGAAATCATGCATTGGGTGTGCCATGAAGAATGCGTGCAGCTCTGAAGAGTATATGAATGATCTTTTGCAGGCAATATGCACATGGCACACAAGGATTCAGTCATGTTTTTATGAAGGACGACTCCCGGTACGTGGCTTCCGGACCTCCACCGCACACCATTTGATATACCAGATTAGTCGTGGCATGCAAGCATTCAAGAATGAAGTGTTCATGAGATCTCATCTGAATCCATGACTCAATGCATGTATATATGTGTATATCAAAGCATGCATGAGGGTGCGAATGCCATGCTCAGTTCTGAAAAATGAGTAGAAAGGCAGATATGCCCATGCTCATGCACATTCAGTGAAAATTTGGTATGAACCAATGTGCACATGCAATGTTTGGTCATTTCATGAAAACTTAATGAGTTTATCAAGCCCATGAAATCTGTCACGAATTCTCATGCAAAAACTATCATGCAAAGGCGAATTTTTGGTCTTCCTCCCTTTTTTTATCATAGGGCGGACTAGCCTCAAAGGGGGGGGGGGGGGGGGGGGTCGACCCCCTCGGTTAAGGGGGTCGACCCCTATATAGATTTCTGCACAGGGACGGCTCTGCCAGAAAGCCATGTTTGATCTGATAATATCTTGCTTCCCTCCTTTCTTGGATGTTCATCTTCACTTTTAACAACCCCTTTAATCCAGGTCCTCAGTGCATTATTCCTTATTCATTTCATTTTTTTTGTAATCTCTATGTGTATTGCACATTAGTTCATAGTGATTTTTTTTTTAGTTCAGTTCATCTGTCATCATTCTTCATATCATCGGTCTTCAAATTCCCCAGCGAAAATCCGGCAACACCTCCCCTAGACCCGGAGCGTTGGGGGGAGGCGTGTAAATTAGATACTCGTCCACAGAAGAAATCCGAGACGGCCCAAAAATAAGAAGGATGCGCACGGAGGCGGCAACATCCTATGACCCGAATTGGGCATGGAAACCTCGAGGACTAGCCTACAAGGGGCTCCGATGACCCAAGGGCTGCCACGGTCCTGATTCCGAGACGTGGTCTTAAGCTACTGCCAAACTATATGGCCATTAATATGCACCCTTTTAAGGGAGATCGCCCGGGGGCCATGTTATGAGGAAGTAAGCCCCCAGAGATCCGAGGGTGATCAGAAATTTCAGAGAAGATCCAAGGGAGAATCAGAGGAAATCGGGAAACAGCCCAATAGGAGCCCCGGGGGGGTGAATCCCGAATCATACTCATATAGTGTGTAAACCCGGGACCCTTCCTACTAGGCCATTACTTACATTTCTTTCCCGCAACAGCGGTGGTCGAGCATCATAGAAGATACGATCCGGGATTAAATCCCATGTTTCCCACCCCTTTGGCATCATGACCATGAAATCGGTCAAATCCCAAAACGGGGTTTTGAGAAGAAAACAAGATGGTTACAAAATGAAGAAGAAATTACGCGAGTTCCCGACGGTTGGCAGCTTGGAGTCATGTCTATAGATTTGAACAAACCCCGAGCCGGTGGCCGCCAGGATAAAAGCTGAATCATCATGTGAATAACATGCTAATATTGAAGAGAAATCATCACATCTACTCGGAAAGAAAAACAGACAGAGCAAAGAAGATATATTGTGCTTATTGAAGAGCTGCCATCGTACTCATGGAAGAAAAATCAGGGCCAAAGGCCCTATATCTCATTCATTCTTGAATAAAGGAGTTACATCAAGGCCAAAACCCAGCATCGCAGAACACAAAGCTAGAGAAAAAAAAGGGGGGGAAGGGGAGAAAATACAAGAGACCCACCCTTGTTACAGATCTCTCACACTCTCTCACTCTGCTTTTTCTCGTTTCGGGCTCTCTTCTCCCTCTTCTCTCCTTGCGGCAGTGGCTTCCGGAGGAGCTGAGGGTGGGCTTCCAGCAGGTCCGAAGAAGGGAGCCCGAAGAAGGCTTTCTCCACCGGAGGAGGCTTCTTATAGGAGGCTGAAGCCCCTGTTCGGAGGGAAACCTCCCCATATCTTCTTTTCCTTTTTTTTTTGTTCGCTGCTGTCGCCGTTGCTGCTGTTGCTGCTGTTGTTGCTGTTGACGCTACCGTTGCTTCTTCGCAAGGGGGGCGTGGCGGAGCAGAGGGAGCCCCTCTCCCTGTGCGGGATGGGCCGGCCGCTCCGGCGCCGTGCTTGCTCGCGTGGAGGCAGCTTCGTACGTGCGTGCGTGAAGAGGGAGCCAACGGGCAATCAATGCCCCGGCGAGGGAGAGAAACGCAACTGGAGGAAGTCAACCCGTGTGTTTTTTCTCCTATTTCCCCTTTTTTTTAATTCCTTCTCTTGTATTTTTTTCTTTTGCCCCCATGCTTTCTTCTATTGCATTGGCCCATTCATGCTTGGCCCATTTTCGTTTGGGCCCTTTTCCTTTCTTCTCTTGTTTTTTTTTTTAAGCGCCAACATGGCTCTACTCCGTGCCCACCCTATGTTCTTTCGGACCCCACTGATGCTTCCAAAACCATTCCCAATCCCGCAGCAAAACTTTGGTGTCAGTATGATCAATTAGTTCTTAGCTGGATAATTTCCTCTCTCTCTCTCTCTGATGAACTCCTTACTGACGTCGTCGGTCTCACCACTGCTGTTGTGGCGTGGTCAGCCTTAGCCCATTCCTATGGCTCCCCCTCCCGAGCTCGGATTCTCCAGCTTCATTTACAGTTGCAGACTCTTAAGAAAGGGGACTGTTCTATTCGTGACTATTTTCATCAGGCAAAGATTGTAGCTGATGAACTCGCCACTGTTGGGGAACTTGTCTCTCCGAATGATATGCTCCTTTTTCTGCTCAGAGGCCTTGGTCCTGATTATGAATCTTTTGTGACTGCTCTCACTACTCGAACTGATGTTGCTCAACTCAAAGTGGAAAATGTGTATGCGATGCTCTTAAATCATGAGATATGGATATAGAAGCATCATCAACCAGTACCAGCTGATACTTTCGCTCCTTCTGCTAATCTCGCTCGCTTCCCTCCTCGGTCTACATATGCTGGTTTATTACCACGCCCTTTCACAGAGCGTCGGGCACCTTCATCTGCTCCTCGCCGTGGTCATTGAGGGTGCGGGTTCGGCAGTCGAGGCCCTCCTCCATCTCACCCTGCACAGGCTCCTGCACACCTTGTATGCCAGTTGTGTTATTGTTTTGGACATGGTGCTACTACATGCAATCATCGATATGATCTCTCCTTTCCTGGAGGACCGCCTTCTCGCTCAGTGTGGGCACCCAGTGCAGTGCAGGCCTATGCTTCTTAGATGGCTTCTCCAACACCGGTCTCTCAACCTTACTCTGTTGGTTCCTCTTCAACTTCCAACACACCACTGGTAGATCCAACATGGTACCCAAACACAGGGGCCACTCATCACATGACCCCTGACTTACATAATCTCCAAAGTGCCACTGACTATTAAGGTTCAGACCTAGTGCGAGTAGGAAATGGTGCAGGTTTGTACATTTCCCACATTGGTACTTCTTCCTTTCTCCACAATCATCACCCATTTCATTTACGCAATATTTTACATGTTCCTACTCTCAATAAAATCTTGCTCTCAGTCTCTCAGTTTGCAGCAGATAACTCTGTGTTTTTTTAGTTTCATCCTCATCATTTTCTTCTGAAGGACTCCAAGACGGGACGGCCACTCCTGCACGGTCCGGCAACTGATGGGCTTTATCGTCTCCCGCTTTCTACTCCTGTCCCTTCTGAACATGCACCCAATTCTCTCCTCAGCACACGAGAACCCTCTTCTTGGCATGCTCGACTTGGACACTCAGCATTGCGAGTGGTTAAACATGTTCTCTCCTCAATGAATAGCTCCTCTGTTGATCCGTTCTTTGGCACAGTCTGTAACTCTTGTCAAGTAGCAAAAAGCAGACAATTACCTTTCCCTTCGTCTTCCACTTCTACTTCCGCACCTTTAGAGTTAATTTTATCGGATGTCTGGGGTCCATCCCCATATGTTTCTACTGCTGGTGCTCAATATTATGTTCTCTTTATAGATCATTACTCTCGCTTTACATGGTTGTATACTTTTTCTACAAAAAGTGGTGTGTTTCCTGCCTTCCTTCATTTTCAACGTCATGTGGAAAATGCTTTCTCAACCAAAATTAAAGCGTTTCAAAGTGACTGGGATGGTGAATATTGCAGACTGTCTACCTACCTTGATGCCTGCGGTATTGCTCATCGCATTTCCTGCCCACATACCCATCAGCAAAATGGTTTAGCAGAACGGAAGCATCGACGTATTATCGAGTCCGCTCTCGCCATGCTCTACCATACTTCCTTACCATTTTCCTTCTGGGACGATGCAGTGAGATGTGCAATTTTCCTCATTAATCGCCTCCCTACATCTCTTCTTCACAACCTCTCCCACTTTGAAATGTTATTTCACCGTCCACTTGACTACTCTATGCTTCAAACATTTGGATGTGCATGTTTCCACTTTTACGACCGTACAATACTCACAAATTCTCTTACCGCTCGCAATGCTATGTTTTTCTAAGTTATAGCTACCATCATAAAGGGTATCGATGTTTCAATCCTGCTACAAACAGAACTTACATTTCTCGAAATGTCATTTTTGATGAAAATTCCTTCACTGGAAAAATTACAAATAAACCCCTATCACTGGAAAAATTGCAAATAAACTCATATCACAAAAAAATTACAAATAAACCCCCATCATAGGGAAGATTGCAAATAAATCCCTATCTAAGGGAAAATTGTGAATATACCCTTGCCTTAGGGCATAGAGTCTCCCTGGGTAAACCATCAATATCATAACTAATATCGTAGGGGTGAAGAGGATCCTCAACAGTTAATCAAAAGTGTTCAGACTTGTTCCGATATAAATTAATACCGACTCCGCAAAGTCCTATACACGAACCCTAAATCATTTGATAAACCCAAAACACGAAATAAATAAATACAAATAAACATGCTGATGATACCTGAAACCCCCAAATTTTAATTCATCATCAGTGTGTCCGCATTTTTCGCGTGTGAAACAGACTGGCACGCCTAGTGGAACTTTTCTTGCCTTTCATCTTTCTGCCAAAAGATCTTTAAATGCCTTTGCGAAGGTCCAAACTTCCCTTGTCTGCCCTTTCAGGAGGGAGCAGGGAGGGTCTCGGCTCCGACACCAATGTCCAAGAAAGCAATCCGCTCGGACAAGAAGTTTCAATGGTGGCAGTTACATACAGACCACTTGTCTTTGCCAGCCACACCATGTACGGATATCTGGAAACTCCGATAGTCTTCGGAGATTTCCCGACGGTCGTCGGGTCCCCTTTTGGAGATTAACCTCAAGGGTTAATTTTGAAATTCTGCAGGGTACTCCGCATCATATCCCATCCAAAATTCCCAAAACTTTAAGTTCATGGGTTTTATGCAATTAATTTTCTTCATGGAACAACTTCCTTCATAGGAAGGTACTTTTATAATTATGCCCTAATGTAAGGGCTTTTATGTAACTTTTCACAAAGCTTAGGTTTTGAAAGAGGGGCGCCCCCCTCACCTCTTATGCAGACTTCAAAACATGACTTCAAGTCTTCTCCTCCAGGCTCCAAGGGAAGAGAAGAAGAAAACCACAAAAGGCCCTCTTGCTCGAGGAAGAAGCTCACGGAGAGAAGACCTCTTGTGCTGCCCGCCCCCTCCTCCTTTTATAGTTGCTGGAGAATGAGACACCCCTGGTACATCTTGGTGGAGGTATGGCCCTTGGCTCTCCATCTTCCTTTTCTTCTTTTTCTTCTTCTCTGTCTTCTTTTTATTTCATGCACACACACACACGAAGGGGGCCACCCCTAGTGGTATTTGGCAAAGGAGGACTGTGCAGCAAAAGAGATGAGAGAGGGTGGGGTGGCACCCCCAGTAGACTTCATCAGGGGTCCCCCACTCATGGCCCTTTCGCAACAAACTCCCATTAAAAATCATATGATTAAGAGGTGAGAGTTTTCTTAAACTTACCATTGCCAAAGAAGGTGACCATAACCCCCCCCCCCCGGGAGCTGCTTTGAGGGTGGTGACCACACCCCAGCCTTCTTCTTCATCTGCATTGGGACTCCTATAGCTAGGGGAAGAGCACCCCCGTTGAACTGGCTGGCCCTAGGACTCCTATAGCTGGGGGAAGAGCACCCCCGTTGAATTGGCTTCCCCTTTAGTTCCAAAACAGCAGTAGCAGTAGAGGTGAACGGGAGAGGGTACCCCCGGTGGGTTTGACCAGGCGTCCTCCCCCTTCCCTATTTACACGAGCAGCAGTAGCAACAGCAGCAGCGGGGGTCCCCCCTCTCGGTTCTGTTAACAGCAACAGCATGTGGGGGAGAAAGGGGGTACCCCCGGTGGATACCACCAGGGGTCCTCCCCCTGCTCCTTTTTTGTTATTTTTTTCTTTTGCTTTTAAAAGAGAGGCAACAACGGCAGAGGAAAGAGGAGGTACCCCCAGTGGCTTCCACCAGGGGTCCTTCCTCCCCTCAGTAGTAGGAGGAGCACTGGGGGGACTAGGGGTCCTCCCCCTCCTCTACTTTGTCTTCAAAAAAAAGAAGTTGCAGCAGAAACAATGAGGGGGAGAGGGGATACCCCCAGTGGGTTTCACCAGGGGTCCTCCCCCTCCTCCTTAAGGAGAAGCAGCAGCAGTAGTGGGGGGGACCGGAGGTCCTCCCCTCCTCTTCTTTGTCTTCAAAAGAGGGAAGCCGTAGCAACAAGGGAAGTGGGGGGAGAGAGGGGAGGTACCCCGAGTGGTTTCCACCGGGGATCCTCTCCCTCCCCTTGTCCTGCCCACGCCACGGAGAGAGGGAGGAGGATGGTCTCCCCCCCCCCCCCATGTGCCCAGTCAAGCACTATAAAAGGCCAAGGATTCTGGGACTTTTTTATCCTTTTCTAACCTTCTTTGCAGCATAGGTCACGTGAAAAAGTTTGTTTATTTGTAGTTGACCCCTTGTGGTGCCGCCTTGCTGCTCCTAGACCCCAAGGTAGAGATCATTTCTTTTAATGTCATGGGAGTTCCCCAATAACACTAAAACATTTAACTTTGTATAAATTTCTGTCAAGTGGATGCATAATTTTATGGCGCCCACTAGATGTTCGATGAAATACCTATGCGTCGTAGGAAACTTAAAAGCTTAACTTAGTTCAGAGTTTATGAGTGGATATATGGCTCTAGCTGCCCATCCACTGTTTAACAAAACATTCATGGGTCTTTAAAGGCTAAAAAGCTTGGTTTTATCGAGCGAGTGTGCATGACTTTGTACCACTCTTCCCGTATTCGATGAAATGCCCATAGATACTTATGTGATAGCGATGCTTTCGCATCATTTCTTGCCATGTCATATATACTTTAATTTTCTGAAATTAAATATCAGAAAATATTTGTATGTCTTGTGGGGTTCTACACCTGCCCTCGTCCATCGGTGTACCCATCCGTTCCGCCGCCACAACCTCGTTCACAGGCAAGCCGCCGGCCACCGCTACCGCCGCTTCTCCTCCTTGTTCCCTAGGTACCCCAACCTCCGCCGCCGGCTCAGCTACGACTTCAATCTTTTCTCTTACCTCTTCCACTCTTCATGACCTCCTTTCCAGATAGAGACAAAGATGAGCATGAAGTCGCCTCCACTGTGACCTCCACCTCCTCCCCTCACTGCCGCCTTCGTTGACCTATGTCGATAACCCATCAACTCAGGTTTCTTCCAATAGGATGCAGCACGGTGAACCATGGTTCTACCAAATAGGTCTACATAAAATGAAAATTTTATGACACTTTTGCCACACAACTAATTACCCGTTTTCATCAGTTTCAAAAATTGGGTTGAAAATTGACATAGGTTTTAAAAAAAGTGCTCCCAAACACCATATTAGTGAGTTAATTGAGAGTTTTGACTATGAAATCAATTCATGGGGTTAGTGAACATGAGTTTGTTATAAGATAGATATGTGAATGAAGAGGGAATTGAATTCTTACCTCTCCAAGGTGTGAATTCAATACCCCAAAACTCTTCTTTAATCTAACTTTTAGTAGGAATCTTAATTCCCTACGAAATACGATTCCCATCTAAACATATACGGTTCACTAACAAGAGATTTTAATTCCCTTAGTGGAAGAATTAAATTAAATTACACATCTCACTAACCCCACCTTAAGTACAACTTTCTTAAAAATAAAACTGGCATTAATAAGACATGCAAGCCTCTTTTTTTCTTCCTAATAAACATTGTTGCCATTAATAAAGTATACACGAGTTGATACCCTTCTGGAATATTCCATAAGCTATGATTTCTGTCCTGAAAACAAATCATCACCCTAGTTGTCTTAAATTTTGCTGAGTTTTAATTTTGCCACACTGCTTAGACTTAAATGTGGTGTTAGTTCTTTCTGTTGGTATTTTAAGTTCTTTAGGTATTTCTTTTCCTATAATACCTAACACAATCCCCCCCGGTCCCCGGTGCACTTCACTTTGATTGTCTGGTGGATAGATGATTTCATGATATAGTACTATGTTATCAAAGGTGATTGCCTCGCTCTCGTAGGCAGTGACACAAGGCGAGGCGAAAAATGCCTCACCTTGCTTCATGTTCACTTAACTGACCTAGCCTATGTATCTGTGACAAATGCTTGTATCTTTCAATTGTGGTATTGCATTATCTTATTCTTAATTATATCGAAATAGCTAATGCCTCCATTAACAATGTATATTGCCCATTTTCTCTTACACGCTACATGAGTGCTTTGTACAAAATAGACTTTCTACATTAGACATGATCAGTGTTTCCCTAAGATTACATATCATTATTTTGGATGCTTTCTTTATTTTCCTTGTACCATCATCTGTTCCTTTGTGATAGCATATAGAAGAAAACACATCGGCTGAAATGTCTACGCTCTCGCCTAGGCATTTGAGGCTGAGGCAAGCCCATGGTCACCTTGCCTACCTCACACCTGTAATCACATGGATATAGAATATCCTTTCCATGAAGCAGTTTTGCAAAACTGGCCAGTCCGGACCTGACCAACCTGAAGCGGATCAGGATCAGGGGTGGCCGGTCTGGTTCAGCTGCTTCCAGGACCAGACTGCCGGTCCTTCGAAAAAGAAAGAACATGAGTTTTTTGTTTAGAAAGAAAAAGATTAATTTGCAAATTTAACCAACAATCTTAATGACCATAAAGGCTTAAGTCATTAGAGCATAAAATAATGTGATTACTGAGATTAGAGTTTAAAATCTCCTATTAGAGTTTAAAATCTCCTAGAGTTTAAATATACTTGAGATTATGGTTTAAATTACTTTGAAATTAGTGCTTAAGTGAGATTAGAGTTTAAATCTCACTTGATCCATTGAGATTTGAGATTAGGGTTTAAACCTCAACCGAGCCCTAATGAACTCCCAATTTTTAAAACTTGACATGCAGGTATTTGAGGGAACTGGTTTGAACTGGCTGGTTCCCAATCTGAACCACAACTGGGACCAGCACCAGGGCTGACAAGTTCCAGAACCGCAACAGGTTCTACAAACCTTGGTTTGCAGATACAGAGTATTTTTTTCTCATGGATGTACCTCAAGTTCATGTCATACTTACTGAAGTTTTTACCAGTGGTTTTAAGTCATTGTCCACCAATCTCATACAGCTTCTTACTACATGTAAGTTTACCATAGAACACCTTGCCTTTGTTTTTCTTTTAACCATTTTCTAGAGATTGTTCAATAGAACATGCCGATTTGTCAGAAATGATCAGAGGTCATATCAATTCCTAGTTCCAGTGTTTTCAGTGGCTACATCCATAATCATAGGAAAGGTCTATCCCATATTTTTGAAAAGGTACAACATGTCAAATGACAAAGGAAGTGAAGATGAATCAGTCCAAAATATGTGCATTGGCCCTTAGTTGGCATCTTTACAGGACGACATCTTGAGCACAGATAAGCTTTGAAAGGTAAGTTGAAAATGACTTTCCATAATCCATAGTTGCCAAGGTGGTAAGGTGAGCCAAGGTGTACTTGGGGCCTTCGAGTGCCTAAGCACTAGGGTGCCTGCCTAAGCAGTGCCTAGGCCCCAAGTCCATAAGAAGCAATTAGTAAAAAGTGTATGTAAAATTTCTATACAAAGGTTTATCCTCACCAAAAAAAATATGAAACAACACTAATATAAATCAAAACTAGTAGGAATTGACATTGCAATAAAGTATCAAATTAAATAATGAGATAAAAACAATCAATCGTTAACTAGAAAAATAACGAAGACAATAAAGTTGGGGGAGGGAGGAAGAAGCCCCCTGTTGCAACCTTGGGGCCTCAACGGGAGAGAGAGAGATAGAGAGAGAGAGAGAGGGAGATTGGAGTGGGGACTGGGGAGGTAGAGCTTCCTCTCTGTGCAGGTGTGGGCTCTGGTTGGGAGAGGAGGGAGACTGCAAAGAGACAGAGGGGGATATAGCAGAGCCCATTGTGGGCTTGGTTTGGAGAGGGCAATGATGAGAGAGAGAGAGAAGGGGTTGAGGTCCCTGTTTGCAGCAGCAGTCCCTTGTGGGCTCTAGGAGAGAAAGAGGGGGGGAAGGGGAGAGAGAGAGTACATGATCACAAGGGCAGGGCAAATGTGTTGGAGTGCCCCCCTTCTTGGGGGTGGAGGCTGAAATTTTTCAGACAGGAGGTGAGAGAGGATAAGCCAGCTCTGGGTTGGGCCTAGTGGGCCCAAGGTGCCAAGGTTGGCGCCTTGGGCCACCTAGTGTGCCTAAGCAGTGCTTTGGGCCACCTTTTGCAGGCCCAACTAGGTGCACCTACACCTAGCTCCTACAAAGATGCCTTCCCACCTAGGCGGCGCCTTGACAACTATGTCATAATTACAGAGCACTTGGCCAAAGAAGTAAATGTACTCAACAAGCATGAGCGTGTATATGAGAGAGAGAGAGAGAGATGCAAACCAGTGGATAATATAAGCTTGTAGGCGACATGCTTAAGGACAGATAAATAACATGGAATTGGAAAATGCCAATTGTAGGATTACCAGGTATCTGTTGACGTGATAGGGCTGAAAGTAGTACATAAACATTCTCAGGATCACGAGGTTGAAAATCAAAAACAGTTGCCTGCAAAATTATTATGCTTTTATCAAAACTATCATTAGACGAAATGGATAATAAGATTAAATTAAAATGTGCCAAAGGAGGTACACCTCACAACAAAAATAAAGAATTGAAAATTCACATCTTGAAAGAGCAATAAATACGTCAAGTGGTCATCAGATTAATGACTAAAATGTGTGGATTCACATTTTTATATGTTATTTCATTTATTTGAGATAATTGAAATGAAATTCTCTGTCCCTTGTGTGTGTATGTTCAGTTGTTTCCTTTCTTATGCTTGGCAGGCCGTTCAGCAACATCATTACCAAAATTTGGTACCCACTTCAAGGCCCTATTCCACTCCCTCCTCCCCTCGCTTCATGGTGCAGTGGCTATGTGGAAACAAGTGTCAACCTATTGCCACCTTTCCTCGTTCATCAACTAAGGATGTTCATTAGGACTATTTCATGTTCTCTGAAACAAATATTGTATAACAAAGGAAAGACATAAGGCATTCCTTTCAGAAGATCAACACAAGGCAAAGTGTCAACAGGGCAACAGTTGCCAAAGCCTAATGATGAAAGGGGTCAAAAGTAAAGTTATGATGTATCTAATACATCATGGGAAGACTAAATGAAAACAGAAAAGAAAGACTAGTGCCGTAAAAAAATATATAAATGATATTAGAAAATAGGTCACTGAGAAATCATCATTATCACAGAATCTTACCTCTGAAAGACAATATTGATTAATTGTCCCACAGAAAAGAATAAATACGCAACTGAGAAAGAGAAAATTGTAGAAGAAAAAAGCACATATTTCCTATTAATGGCACACCCATGACTTCATGCCGTTCAATGAAACAAGATGCATTTTCCATCTACTATACTGTCCATAAGCGTACATCAAATCAAGTACTGATCCAAATTTGCTACCCAAACAAGATAAACTGTTGAGAGAAAGGTGGAACAGTGCATAATTGGCATTTTCCCACTATTAAGTAAACACTAACACTACCTATCCCTTAATGGCATTCAATACAGAGAGAACCATTTTCCTTTACTAATTCTGGCATGGAAATAGCTCAAGTTGGATACTTTTCACCATTTTTCATTATCACAATAGGCACGAAATAGCTTGAATTGGGCACTGTTAAAAATGTCACCAAAACCGGAGTAAATACTGTCACTCAGTTAAAGATATGCCGATTACAGGATACCTTCTTCACAATGGTGGTGTTTTCAAACACGCAAATCTATTCTCTGCTAGAAATACTATGGCATCTGTGACCTCCAGTGATAATACATTGGCAACTACCTTTTCCAAAGGTACGATCATGGTGAAACTAGTGCCAAGCCAAGATACCCCACATGTTGGTAGTGACTCTCGTACCACAGCAAAAGTCCAATACCACAACAGCAATCCGCATTGGTGGATAAATAAACATTTCTATGGACTCTTTGTCCCTTCTTTCCACTAAAACATGAGACAATTTTTATTTTGAACACATGTGGACATTCAGAAGGCCTGTACTTCCAACCCACAACTTCAGGACGAGCGAAATGTTTTTATACTTGCGGAACATACTTTTCTTCATTTCAACTTGCATAACAACTGAAATCTACAAATTTCCACTAAATTCATGTGTCAAGGCATGGGAACCCCTCACGCATGCACCCACGCAAACAAATTCCACCATCAGAGACCCCGCCAAACATGCACAGCTCTGGACTCGTAAATGCTTTTAAGTCCAAACTAAAGGCGTCAGAGGAGGTAATACCCGTCTCTCCGGAGAAGCAGCCCCGCGCCGTGCGACGATAACCATGAAGTGCTGCAGATCCCACAGGCTGAGGGAGTAGGCCGCCGAGACCAGCATGTGGGCGGGGCCCGCGGTGGCCCTCAGCGGCACCGTCGCCACGTATATCGCATCCCTCCCGCCTCCCTGCCGTGGCGGCGGGTTCGTAGAAGGAACAGCAGCCGCTGCTGTCGCCAATCTCACCATAGCCATTGGAACTTGGCCGTTGGTGGAAGGGGTCGCAGCGGCGCTGGACTTTTCGCCGAAGCGTTTTTCGTATGAGACCTCTCAAATTTTGTTTAATTGGATTTGTACGTACGTATGTTCCCACAGTGCCCCCCTCCACGATCTCTGTTTGTAAAATACATTTAATTTTGTTTTTAAAAAACGTTTAATGCTTGCCGCAGATCCGCCGTCAGATTCTTTTGACATATTTTGTTTGGCTTCGTGGTGTTCTGAATATGTGGAATATAAAGATGTTAGGGATAATAAGGTGTTGTTTGGTATCGGGATAATTTAAGTCAAGAATAAGTATAAGTCATTCCGAGTTAATTTATTCTTATTCTTATTATCGTGTATATTTGATATGTGAAGATATAAATATGAGAATATCCCTATTGTTCGTTCAAAGATAAGGATAAAAATGAGAATAAGTACTGAATAATTATCGTATCGTCCTTCTTATCCCGGGTTAAAATATATGATGCTATTCTTTATTTGGATGGTATTAGAAAATTTATAATATAATTTGTTTTAGTAAAAATTGATACTTAATTAAACTTTACATTCATGATTACGACTAATAAATATTTTATAATAGATTTTAATAGATAAGTTTTATTAATATTATTAAAAATATTACAAAAATAAATTTCGTATTAATCTAAGATAATAAAAATAAAAATATTAATTGAGATATTATGTTTTAAAAATTTGTTAGTAAAATGAAATTAATGAATAATAATTATTTTATTTGTAATTATGAGTAATTAAATAGTATACCTTAATTTTAACATATTTATGTAATATAATAATCAATAATAAAAATATTCAATTTAATATTAATATCATACTATGAGAAACGTAATTGAAACTCTACTTTAATTATTCTTTACTGATAACAAAATTTGTAATTAAATATTTTGATTATATAATTGTCCATTAGTAATAATGAGACTGCAAATATATCTATTATTTTCTACATTTAAAATAATTAGCACTAATGATGTTGACTTTTTTCCTCCTTTAAAAGTATATTAGTGATAATAATATATTTCAATAAGTAATTATTGTTCTTAATTAATATCAATATAATTAATTAGTGTAGTGCTCTATGTTTTAAATATTTGTAATTCATCGTCATAACAAAAAAATTATTTTAATCTTTCTTTTCTTTTTTCCCTATCTTTTATTTGACTTACATAAAAGTTAATTACAAATTAGAATAGTTCTTTGTAATTAAAGATATTATATGATCACTCAAAATATGACCGATGCTGTAACTATTTATAATACTTTTAGATTGTTTACTTTGGTTAAAATGGTGTGTTCTATAATATTTTATAATATTCTTTGTTTGGATGGGACGAGAAGATTTAAAATAATTTATTTAGTGAAATTACTTAACTAATTAGATTTTACAATCATGATTACGACTAATAAAGATAGGAAAATATATTGTAATAGAAAAAATATATTATTAGAAATAAATTTATTAGTAAATTATTTTAAGTGAAGATTTAAGATAATACAAATAAATATATTAATGACAAAAAACCATTTAAAACTATTTACTAAGAATGATAATAATTATAATAATTATATTTTTGTAAATATGTGAGTAAATAAATAACTTATTTGTGGTTTATGTAATGTAATGTAATGTAACGATTAATATTTGTGGATAAATTAAATGATAAATAGCATATCATTAAAAACATAAATCAAATGATTTTAATTTGAATTAGTGATAAACACACTTCCAAATAATTTTTTTACTTCAAATTATTTGTTACACACATCATATATTATTTGAATTAGTGATAAACTTAATCAATCTATTTTCTTACACACTTCTTAGTCCCACTCTCCCATGCTAAAATGAGACTTAAAACTCTGTCTTAAATCGGACCAAAATCAAATAAATTTTGATTACCTATTTTTTGAATTTTTAACATTTTGATCACTCAAAATAACTACTATCATATTTACAGTATTTATTTTGGTAAAAAATTAAACTTTATACATAATTTACACATGTGCATAAAAGATGAATAATTCACGTGTAATCTAAATAATGAGTACGGGTGGCCCAAATAATATACGCACACGTACAATCCACACGAGCAGTTAGGAAACATAAATTAAGGTGAAATAAATTATAACAATTGAGAGCATGCTACAAAAAGATAAAGTTTTACAAAAAAAAGTTTCAATTGTACATGACCTCACAAATGATGGTCCAAAAAAAGAAAATCATATCACTTGTTATTACATAATTTCAATTGATCAAACTTTGCCAATAAAGTTTCACATAACTTCACAGTTCGATCAGCTGTAAATTTCTCCATCTCGATTGTTCTTCTTAAATCTTCCACAAGTGCATGCTCTTCAATCGTCCTCCTGTTGTAGATATACTAGACATTTCTATTGTCTGCTCATTCGAAATCTGTTTCTGAAAAAGGTGAATGATATAATCACAAAGTAAAGAATTAAGTGCAAAATATATGAACTTGATAAGAGTAAGGGAGATGAGGCTCAGATCAACATGACATAACGTAATCACATGGATCATATTCTATCAAATTAGTTGGGGGTTGCCGTTAGGCCATCCACCCAATCATCATTGCCTCGTTTATACCTGGTAAGACCGAGAGTTTGATATTGGGAAGGAGTTTAACACCAACAGGGAACAATAGGAGCACTTGAATAATGGGAAGGAGCTGTCTCCACTGTCTCACACACACACACACACACACACACACACACACCATGTGGGAAGGAGCTGTCTCAGTGAAACATGTGGTAGAGAAAACTGAAATGAATGTGCAGACTTATTTGGCACTGGAGACAGCTAAAATAATATATGATGTATTATAATTTTCTATCACTAACATGAAAGAAGGTAGTTCTAGTAGTGATAGCCGTCAATAATGGGCATTAACCATATTACTTATATCTAGAAAGAACGAGAACAAATAAGAAAGGGAAATACGAGCATGCTTGCGAACATGTGGTAGAGAAAAATGACATCAAGTGTAGCTGACGGCAGCAATAGTGCAAACATGTGTAAGAAAAGTGTTGAGTTGACAACAGTGAAGTAGCAAGTTCTGTGGACGAGAACCCCAGCATGTTAATACCCGCAGGCTACAGATTGGAAGAAAAATAATACTCTAGCATTTTAATACCCCACCATGACAACAAGCATTTTCAGATTGGAAGGAAAGTAATACTCTGTGACCATCCATTGTATGCACCTCCAGGTTGCAAGTTGCAAAATAAAGCCAATCAGAAACATGATATGATACAAGTTCAGGTTGAACACATGCTAGCAAAGTCCAAACTGTCGTACACAACCAGTTCTCATGTATTAGAGCTTAGAACTTGATAGATTGCATCAGATTTTTCTTTTGTTTGCAGCTGATCACCAATGACAGGTTCAAGAGTGTGGAGCACAGAGTGCTGGTGAACAGGGAGGGCTCAACGGTGTTGTGTGTTGTAGGTGGAAGTTCCCCAATTCTTCCCAATGTTCGGTATGGTTTATCTACATTTGTGAGTCTATAAATATGCAAATGTTTAGGTAAGATAAGGTAGATAAAAATAGAATAGATACAAATGTGTGAAAATTAACTAGTTCTAGTATTAAGAAAAGGTAACGTATGCAATAACTCATTTCAGAAACTCATGTATTCGCTAACACCCTATTAGCATCTTCTCTGGAAATGATTAGGCTGAGAACAGAGATTTTCCAAGTTCTTCCGATTGGAAGTGGTGCAAAACATGCCACGTACCTCACATAGCCAAGCACACAAGGAAAACAGTAAATGGGGATGTCAACTTCATAAGATTGCCACTTTCCTAAAAGATCCTCATATGTACAAGGATGGAGAAAAATCTACTGGTCTTGTTATGGACAACCCATTATTGCAAAGTCCAAGTATGTTCATCTATTCTTCAGTAGTTTTCTTCAAAGAGTTAGATTTTTTTATAATATCCATTTCACATCATAAGCCTCCATGCTCACTTTTGAGTTTTGGCACTGTCATGTGTTGATTAAGATGTTCCAGGCTTTCTCCCAGTAAAAGAAAATCCTAGTTTCCTCTTGCCCAACCTCTTTGAATACTTCCTTGGATTTGTGCCTCTTGCCCAATCTATGAGTTGCATTAGCTACACTTTGACCTGAGCTTCTTCTTTTGAAAATGCCACCCTTTCTGTGAAAGTTACATTTGGAACTCTACTGCTCATGTGCCAAATTGGTGTGCTATACTAGTTTTAAGGTAGTTTTTTCTGATAACTGATGTGCTATCTCCACTGAAATTGCTTATGCAGACAGCATGTGGGGTCGTTTTATCCACAATGCTAAACTAGAAAAAATGGTTGACCAAGACTTGTCTCGACTGTACCCTGAGCATGGGAGTTATTTCCAAACTGCAGCATGTCAGGCCATGTTAAGAAGAATATTGTTATTATGGTGTCTTAGACATGATCAGTATGGATATAGACAAGGCAAGTTATAAAGCTGATGCCTTCTCTGATTTTTTTCTCTCTTGTTTTTCAATCACATAATTTCCAAGACTAATAGGACTCAAGTGGGAACGAATAAGACAACAAAATAATGTTCATGCTATGGAGTTTGAATCACAACTCCATACCACCTGTCTCTTATATTTTTAATGGAAGGGTCAACCTTGTTGAGCTCAAATGCTCATATTACCACCTTATGCAAATCAAGTTATGTAGGTAATTTGTGCACCACATGAAAAACTAGAGTTGTGACTTCAAGAATGGGCACTCCTTTTCTACGTTATTCAATAGCAGTATAACTTTACAGGAATGCACGAGTTGGTGGCTCCTTTACTATATGCCCTTCACATGGATGTGCAATACCTTTCTCAAGTTAGAAAGCTCCATGTAGACCAATTCAATGATGAATTTGATGGGGATGCTTTTCCAGAATGTGCCGTGGTGTCTAATTTGTGTAGGCAGTGAAGATGTGTCAAGTTCCTAGAGGAAGAACAACATTGGATTTCATAGATACAACCACAGCATTGGATTTATCTAGTAACAGTGCTCTATTTAGGAAAGTATTAAATAAGTTTTGTCAGTGACATACTTCCCAGCTCCATCTGCCAATATTTCACTACCCTAGTCAAATTTGAACTACATAGAGATATGTAAATGGAAAGAGATAACGGAGACACTTTTTGACAGCCAAACCATGCATGTCCAATTGATTGTTTTGATCATATTTCTCTGATGCCACACACATTTCATTTTTAGGGTGGACAAATGTGCCAACCTTACTACAACAGCAGTCTACGCATTAATTCAGCTTCATGGTTTATCTACTTTTGTAAGCTCTTCTAGATTTATATGGCAGAAATGTCCAGAAAGCAAATAAGTAGAGTTTTCTCTAGGAAAATAGAAACTTGGTGTATGTATATACTACATGGATGGCATAAAAGGTTTATGAAAAAATCCACACACATTAATGTGCGAACAGCACGAAAGATACTCCAACACGAACAGCACACAACCGAGAGTTTGACATTGGGAAGGAGTATAATAAGATATTGAACTTTGGGAGCACTGAACAATGACCCAATGCAATCCACACACATTAATGTGCCTTCACTGAATTCACACAATGGGAAGAAGCATTAAATCTTGTGCACATATATCGCATGCACATGCTGGCATTGGACTATGCAAGAACTTAAAAAAGAATTCAATCATGAGATACTTATTACATGGATGCAAGTACTCGACAAAGCATTCATTGACGAAGTAGATCAGTAGGGTGATGTACAAAGTAGATCACCTGTCCTTCAATCAATCATATAATTCCCATATATTACATGCTACGACAACAGAATATAGTAGCTAATGAAATTGTAAAAACCAGCCCAAAGAAGAAAAAGATATCTGAATCAGTCATGGGTCAATAGGAACATGAGTGAATGTATTTTTTTCGGAGCTCACGTAAAGAACTTCAAGGATTCTGCAGGCAACACAGCCCAAGGACCAATCTAATAAGTCTTCGAGAGAAACTGATAAAGGCTTTGGAAGGGAATATATAACAAGAAAAAATTCTTCTAAAGCTGGTACCCATAGAACCCCTACTTGTCTGAAGGAAAGTGTGAGGCAGGATAAGAGAGATTCTCAAACTGCTAACCACTGGGAAAATGATAATCAGGTTAACAATCAAACCTCAGACAAGGCTTTTTCTAGGGTTACAAAACCAGTGATTGCCTGCCTTGCTAGTGATGGAACTACTGAATCTCAGAGCTCCTTCCCATCGGGTTACAAAAACAGTGTTTGCCTTTATAGGGTTACAAAAACTTCTGGCCTACATTTATTTGCAAGTGATGTCGAAGATAATGCAGCTTGACATTCATTGGGTCTTCAGGGTCACCAACAGTTCAACAGGAATGGATGTGACAAAATCTCAGAGCTGAAGAACAATCATTGCAGTGTGCAAAGTTCTGTGGTCACTAGTAGCAAGATGCATAGTTTACCTGCTAGTAGCAAGTAGCAAGTAGCAAGTAGCAATATGCAAAGTTCTGTGGTCACTAGTAGCAAGACCTTTTCAATTGATTGTTTCATCTTCTTGCAGTGCCCATGCTAAAAAGATTTTTTTTCTGATAACTGATATGCTCTCCTGTCTTGGAGATGTGGAAGCATTGCCTCCTAATTCTGCTGGTGACTCCATAATGTTGGAAAAGGTAATGGTTCACCACATAATTGTTCTCCAAGTAAATCTTCATGCAATACACAAGTTAATTTGCAGGCAGACAGACAACAAAAGTTTGATCAAGTACAACACCTAGAAGCCGGTAGCATTTGTTCCCAAAATATAGAGTAGGTCACATATCTGAAAGTGCTTCTGAGAAGAGTTCTTTTTCATTGTTTAGTGAAAGATGTGAGATATCAAGAACACTTGACACTTGCAGTCATGAGAATCACAGTATTTGTCAATCATCTTTGGTGAGTAGTTAAAGGGAAATGAAATTATCGGAAGTTGCAGATCATTGTTGACACCCGTTTTAGCCTGCAAGTTGAGTCATTTCTCTTATTCATCATTTTGATGCCCCGAATTGCCCATTATTTTGGAGCCTTTCTTGGATGGATTTCGAGCCCATTTCATTATTCCATTCCCTTTGAACCTTGGAGATCATTATTTCATAGAGCCCTGGAGCCTATCTTGTCACCTTCCGGCCTTCAAAGTCGCCTTACGGCCCATTTAGGCCGGCTTCCCTCAAGCATTCAGCCCCCTTTCGTTGCGTAGTCTTGAAAATTGTCCTTTTTCACCCCCTTCCTTTCCTCTTTTCAAAATGTGTCCTTCACCAAAGTTGTTCATCTTTTAAATCCCTACAATTCCTTCTTCTACGTCATTGGCCAGTTCTGCACCGATTTCAAGTTATTTACATTTTTTCGGCAGACTGCACTGTTCACCTATGTCCCGGTATTTTCTCTCTCTGTTCTAGCCCCACTTTCTCTCTCTTCCGATCATTTTCTCATCTTACTTTCTTCATAAAAGTTGTTCATTTTTGAGTTATCTATAATTTTGTCTTCTACCACTTTTGCTAATTCTGCACCGTTTGGGAGATATAATCCAATTTCCAAAGTCACGCAAAGTCTACCTTAAACGGTCGTGTTAATGGCCGTTCATTGTTGTAAACGGTCGGTTGACGACCGTTTAACCCTTAACGGTCAGTCGTCCGACCGTTTATCCAATAAGAGTCCAGCCTGCTCTGGACTCTATCTCCACGAACCTGCGCGATGTGGCTATCTTGCGGCGGCCATAACTTCTAGAATACTTATCCAAATTGATCCCCGTTTTTTCCTACTTCTAGCCCTTTGTATTATCTTTACTTTGGTTCATAGAAATCAAAATTTGATGGGCTATATCTCCTGGAATCGTGGCCGCAATATCAGGTTTTTCTACTTTTCGTGCAACCAAAAAACCCTGCAGATTAGGTTCCAGAGGCTTCTTCCAAGAGCCATAACTTCCACAATCTTCAACCAAAAAGAGTCATGTTTGTTCCTACGCCTTATCTTGACTATTATCTCGAGAATGATCCAGAGATCTCGAGATTTGGTGGACTCTATCTTCTGGAATCGTGGGAGAAAGTTGGGGGTTTCACCACTTTTTCTATATAAACCTGCCCAGATTTCCTGTGCGACGGGGGCGTGTTTTCAAGGCGACGGCGAAGCCATGCCGAATTTTCTTCATCCTCCTTCGACCCTAGCCTGAAGAGGGAAGTATAAGCTTCGTTTTGGTTCCTTATTTGCTCGATTTCATCATCGTTTGCCCTCCTAACTTCGCCCTACTTTTGGCAAATCATCACAGTTTGCTGATTTTCTGCTACAACTTCGCGACGGGGGCCTGTTCATCAAGCCGGTGCGGAGTCATGCTTCATCCTTTTTGTCCTCCCTCAACTCCATCTTGAAGAGGGCAGTATTAGCTTCATTTTCATTATATGTTTGCCTTATTTCTCATATCTTTTCCCCCTCTTCCAAGCCCCTACTTTTGAGGTTTCATCACACTGTTCTGCACTTTGCTGAAACTCAGATTTCTTGCGACGGGGGCATGTTTGCGTCGCTGGTGCGAGGCCGTGGGGCACTCTTTATCCTCCCTTTCAACTCCAGGCTCTAGAGGGAAGTATAATCTTTGTGTTCCTTGGTTTTGGGCTCATTACCTTGTCATCTTCATGCATATTTTGTCCATGAGTTTTGCTTGATCATTCTGTTTTTATACTTAGTCATTTTCCTCCCATGTTCTGCACCGCTCTATTTTCTTGTGTTTTCCACCCCATTTTTCACTGGTCTCTTCCCCGTTTTAAACTCTCCTTTCTACCCTAGTTTCACCACAACACTCCCACCTTTCCATAGCATCCACTCTTTCCTCTTTTGGTGTTCTATCTTGTGAGATATTCATCATTCTTTGAGTCCATTTTGTGCACTGTTCTGAATTTTCTGCATAGTCTATATTTTTTTCCAAATCTCCGGTGTCATAACTTTCTGTCCCGACCTCCTTTTTGAGTGATTCTTGTTCCTACTTCTTTACAACACTCAAGTCTTCTGTCATCTCAAATTTCTTTTCATTTGGACATCGTTTGCCCTACTGTTTGCATCAGTCTTTGCACCCACTTTACACTGTTTGCACAGTTTTTCTTGTGGCATGCACTTTTGCATCTTGTTTATCTATGTTCATCATGGCATATTAAATCAATTTCTTCATGTTAATCTCATCACAATATACACACCTATTGTTTGCACCCTTCCATAGGGGTTAAAAACCCTCCCCCGGTAAGTTTGCCCTCAATCTTTCATGCTACTTTATGCACTTGGGCAGATTTCTACACTTAGCATTTTCTAATGGGTTTTGCCTCTTGTTTTGTGTTTGTTTCGCAGGAAAGCATGGAAAGTGAGGCCCTTACCTTCTAGCCGGCTGGAAGGCAAGGAGAGGTAATCCACATAGTCCCCGCATCTTGATATTGAGCGCGATCATCCTCTTTTTCCAAGGTACACAACGCACTTAGTATTTTATATTCTTTTGGCGTTGTCATTCCTTGGTGGCGATCACGGCATTTTTTTACATCTTTTATCGCTTTTGTCTTGTTGTATGATCATGCTACCATGTTTACATAGTCACATGTTCATGATGTTCACTTGATATGCACATTATGTTATCACTTATGCACATATGCTTGCCTATGTGACTTGTGACACCACGCTACATATTTTTCACATCTACACCCTTTTTTTGGCGATCACGGTGGGACATCTAGTGCCCATCACTTGTCTCATGTTTTGCTGCGATTTTGGTGTGTATGTCCATGTTTAGATAGCGTTTCATGCTCATATTGTTCACTTTGTTTGCATCCATATTGTTATGTTCACATATGTTCATTATATCTTGATTTGTTAGATTTAGGCTAGAAATTGCATGCACTCCGGTGCACATAGGGTCATGCATATTGCCATATTGTAGTTGCATTCCCTCTCGGTAAGTGATCCTCTCGCTCCCATATTCCTTGGGCTCGACTAGGTGATCTTATCCGGGACCTCCATAAGTCCCCGCGAGCCGTGGATTCCCACACGGACGCCGGGCCGGTTGTACCTTTCCACCCCATAGGCTTGCATTTACATACGTTGTGAAGGAGTTAACCCTAGTCAACCTAAAGTTTGGACCTTATTCTCTATAGGATACCTATCTTGAGGGAATTAATCTTAATTTGAAAATATTTAAAGGCCCACTCAAAACTTTGACAATAAAATACTTCCCATCATATTAACTTGTTTGACTTGGGTGAAATCCTTCATATTGTTTGTGTTGTGTGGGCTTGTCCAAGCCCACTTGTGTTATTTTGTGTTGCATCCCCCATCATCCATATAGGTTTTATTGTTAGGCCCATTTAGGGTAGTCCATTTTGTATGTCCATTTGTCTAGTCTCATTGTCCTAGGTTTCTTTTCTTTTTCTTTTCTTTTTCTTTGCATTATTGAGTCAGTCCCCCTCATTTGAGCCCTTACTTCCCTCATTGTATTTCCCTGATTTTCCTGTATAAAGTCTCCATTTGCCCTCATGGAGCGTCATTTTTCTCCTGTATATTACCCTTCTTCTTCCCCATCTTCTTATTCCCGTGTAGATTCCTCTTCCGACGCGGGCCCATCTCCTCGTGGCCCTTCCGACCCGCAAGCAAATCATGTGACCCACTTATCATTTGTCGCCTGCCAAACGGCCCCAGTCCAGGCCCAAAAGTTCATTGCTAATCTTAATGGGCCTTATTCTGATAACGGGCCTCCCTCTTCTACTCTTAGTGGGGCCCCTTCCTTTAACGGGCCCTCTTATTCTCTTAATGGGCCCCATGTTGCTGCTGGCCCAATCGGTCCTTATTCTCATGTTCATGATTTTTCTAGGCCCATGTATCATGCCACTCCTGGAATGGGCTTCCCCTCTTCTCAATCCAGATCCCTTTATCCAGCCCAATACCATAATGCTGGTCCAAATTCACACTCTCTTGCTCAGGCTAGCTTGCATCCTTCTCAGTCTCTCCCCATCGAGGAGATGATTGCTCAAACTCAGCGCAGGCTTGATGAACTTCAGCACCGAATTGATCCCCAAACTTCTTTGAGTGTCCCATTCGCATTCCAAGGTCTTCAACTTCCACCGCGTTCACAAATTCCTACTTATCGCTGCTATGGTGGAGCCGGTGACCCTTATGTGCACTTGAAGGAGTTTCTTTGTGAGTCGGCCCAATTCTGACATGACCAACGCTTGATGGCTTATTTGTTTGGTCTATCTCTAGAGGGCTCGGCTCGGGATTGGTTCTTTACATTGCCGCAAGACCAAGTGGTGAATTTTCAAGCCATTCAACAGAAATTTGTTCAGCAGTATCAAGACCAGGTTGGGCCCAAGTATTCTATAGTTGATCTGGCCCATGAGAAGATGAAGCCTGACGAGGAGTTCTCTACCTTCGCCGACCGCTGGCGTCGCCTAGCTGCGCAAGTCCCGGGGCATATTCCGGAGGGAGAGCAAATCAAAATGATCATTTCTAATGCAACGCCCGAGTATCGGTTCATCTTAGCCTTGAATGACATCACCTCCTGGCAACAGCTTTATAGCCGAGCCCGCTTCATCCACCAACAACTTTTAGGTTCCCTTGACCCCGAGTCCTCTCCACCTTCTACGCCCACATACGCCTCCTATCCATCACCTTCCCTGAGTCAGCCCTCCACCACATATCCTTCCATGAGTCGGCCTTCCGCTCCCCCACACCCATATACCTCCACATATCCATATACCTCCACATATCAACCCTCCATGAGTCAGCCTTCTGCCTCTTCATACCCGCATGAACCCCCACCTCCGGTCAAGGAAACACCACACCCCGAGCAGGTGGATGCCGTCTATATACCCCCTCATCCTACTCCGCATATGCCTTCACCAAATCCTTCCCTTAGCCATGCGCCATTGCCTACGCAACCTCTGCTTCCATCCCCGCAACCTTCTCTATCACCTTCCCATATCCCTCGGCATCCCCCTAGCCCGAAGCAGGCTCCTCCTCGCTCTCCATTGCCAGAGTGTTTTACCGACATTTTCAGGGCTTTAATGGCCACTCACGCGTTGTCGCTCCCTCCGGTTGTGCCTTGTCGACCAGCGGTTGGGAATATACTTCAGTTCTGTGAATTTCACCGCCAGCAGGGGCATTTAGTTGAGGATTGCCCCGAGTTCCAGGATTATCTTTATGATCTAGAAGCGAAGAAGAGGATTGATTGGACTGCTATTCATGAGGTCATTCTATATCTCCGCAGTAAGCAGCAACAACAGGAAGCGTCGCCTAAGCAGCCGTCTCCATCTCAAGGCCAGGGGCACCCCTGTGATTTTGCGTTTACCATAGCGCCCGCTCCGTTATCTACCCCCTTATCCACTTCCCTGCCTATGCCATCGCCTACCCCGTTACCACCTCCATCTCCACCTACCTCATCACCTTCGCCATCTCCTACCCCATCTCCGCAACCTCTGCCTACCCAATCTCTTCCTCAGGCTGGTGCCTCCACTTCCACCGCCACTACTCCTACCCCCAACGCCGCTCGGCGTGTCGTATCAATACGCCGACGTTGGGTCCCACAACCTTCCATTTCCTCTTCAACTCTTTCCTCACCCTCTCCATTTCCACCACCTCCACTACCTCCATTGCCCGCATCGCCCTCTCCATCATCTCCACTACCCCTACAGCCATCACCACCGCCCTCACTACCTCCTCTCCTAGCGACCCCTATTCCATCACTTCCACCATCTTCACCGCTTTTGCCATCCCCTTCGCCATTGTTGCCCGAGCCTGAGCAAGCTATACCTACACCTCCACCTTCGCCTTTACCCCCTCCTACGCCTCCACCTTTGCCTTTACCCCAACTTACGCCTTCCGAGCCTTTACCCACACCTTCCAAGCCTATTACCTCCACTTCTCCATCCCCTTCCACCCCACGGAGCGGGTGTGCGTTATCTTTGGTGCCCCTTGGGTCTGGTCCCCAGGGAGATAATGAGCCGAGCCAGGTTTCGATTATGCTTTTCAAGATTCAAGATGTCATTTGCCGCATGCCAATCGGGTCCTAGTCCCTGGTTATTTTGGGGATAAAGAGCCTGCATTTTCAGAAATGTTTGCAAAGAAGAGTTCCCTTGCACTAGTGCCAGTTTCTTCACAAGCAAGGCCGGTGGCAATCTCACTGCTCACCGGAGGATTCACTATCGATGTTGTTATTTCTCCTCGCTCCATGGCTATTCAGTTCACTGGCCAAGAGGGGTTCTCTACCCAGATGGTGCTCACTCATGCGGCCGCCAAGAGCCTGATGAATTCTATATGCAAGGGGCAGTTGGCCGTGTTTTCTACATTCTCTAAGGACATTCTGCATCTGTTATGCAATCTCCCTCGGTTTATTGGTATGTCGGCCACGTCAACGCCGCACATTACTCCCCCTCAGTTCTGTCCTGCTTTTCTGGTAAGGGAGTTATGCTTCGTGCCCAGTTGCCGAGTAAAGTTGCCGAATCTCCATGTTCTAGTGCCAAGAGATAAGACTCCATGGTTCCATGATACTCATCATCCTGAGGAGTCAGTTGCTCAAGAATGTCCACAGCATGTTAGCACCGTGAGTCTAGGGGCAACCGCCCTGATGAAGCTGCATATTCATAACCGGGCTAGGCCGTCTGCCAGGTGGGCCCGTTATTTAAGAAAGTATTGCAAGACAAGAAGCCCGAAGGCCCGAGTCCGCGCCAGGCGGAGTTGTTTCAAGAAGATTTCTGCCAAGAAGAGGTGGTGACATAAGTATAAAGGCCGTCAATTGTGCATTCGAGGGTCCACTTCCTCCTCTCCTTCCTCCATCCATTCATCTTTTCTTTTGCTCAGTTCTTATCCTTGGGTGGTATACCTTCCACCACCTGACTATATTTCTACCATCTTCTCCTGTCCTCACCATTCTAGGTCTCTGCCTACGTCCTCCTGTTCCCCTGATCTGGGGGCATCTTCTAGTTTTTCTCCCCGGATACATCCGGATTTTGCTTCTCATCCTTTTCCCCTGACCCTATTGGGGATTCCTTGCGCTCGTTCCCCGACCTTGTCGGGTGGTTTTTCTGATCCTTCCCCAACTTTGTCAGGTGGTTTTCATTTCTTCTCCCCAACCTGGTCGGGTCTTTATTCTTCTTCTTCCCCGCCTTTGGCGGGTGATCGCTACTCTCCTTCTCCGACCATGTTGGATGATTCTTCTCCTTCTCTTTCTTCTCACTCCTCTTCACCCTTTCAGGGTCACCACCCTTTTTCTTGCTGTTTTCGAGACTTTAGCCCGCCTTGATCTCAGTTAATCTCTGGTTCTTCTGTACTTGGTTCCTTGTTATCAGGGCCTCAGTGCCTTAACGAGGGAGTTCTAGCCCTCGTCTCTCTTCCTTTTTATCCTTTCTTCGTCTTGTATGATGTCTGCTACTCCTCTATGTCGAGGAATCCAATCCTTTGCTCTCCTTTCATCCTTTATCCTAACAAGCAAGGAATGCAAAGCTACTCGCGCTCCTCAAAGCTCGATGATCGAAATCGCTGCAGGATGCTGGTTTCCACGCTATGGATCTGCAAATGTATCTTTATTTTGTGCAAGAACGTGCTTTCATTTTCATTATTTCTGTGGTTTCTGCACATGATTCCTTAACATGATTGAGTGGCTTTAGGAGTCTTTGTTTAATTAGATCTTAACTTTGTGTCAAATAAAAAAGTTAGCTTCTGCAGCATCCTTAGGCTAGTGATGGCTCCGCGTTGGGAGTCTAGTTTCTTTCCTCGATTGTGGAGGGTGACCTTTAGGCATGGGTTTTTCACACACTTCACGGCGAGCCATAGCCGACCCCTCTAGTGCAACACCGTTGCTGCTTTGGCCATACTTTGGGTATGCACAAATGTCTTTTCTTTTCTCTGCTCGGCTAAGTGTAGGGGCAAGAGATGGATGGATGAGATGACTAACCTAGGCACTCCCTAATACGAGAGAGGCCTCAAATAGGGGCAGTCTTGACCCTCAAAAGTAAGATTTCATACTATATCTGGCCAATAAGGGCTACCAAAATGAGAAAATGAATCAATGTAAAATTATGAATCAAAGGCATGGCAAGAGTGGCAGTATAGTTCCCCGCGGGACGTCATGAGCCCGGTCGCATGCGTGCCTGATAAATATGGGTCTAAAAATCAAAGACACAAAGTCCCGGCGCAACAGACCTACTCTTTGAGGGGTAATGCCCTGGAAGGAAGTCAAGTCTAGATATCTCCCATCCTACACGAAGCTTGTCTCCAATTTTTCTTCTACTTTTCCCTCTTAGGCTAGGTTGTATCCCGGGTATGGCCTTAGTAGGGGCACCGTTCTTTAGAAGCGGTTGGTTGTGACGAGCCACCCTCATATACACGCCCTGCTTAAGGAAGGCCTTTAATGAGAGGGGTCGGAACGACGATCCCTGGCCAGTAGTTTGAGCCCGTCTTTAGGTACTGCGGATGGCTATGTCAAAATCAAAAAAATCTAAAAAATCAAATATTATCAAAAATCCAAAAAAAATCAAATACCTCACAATTTCAAAAAAAAATTCAAATATTTCAAAAAATCTAAAAAATCAAATACTTCAGAAAATCCAGAAAAATGAAATACTATTGAAAATTTCAAAAAAAAAATAAAAAAGATTACAAAAATCTAAAAAATGTGTCTTTTTCATACATTTGCATTTGTTTTAAGGACAGATACGTAATCTGTTTGCTAAGTGTGCAGGTTGCAAGTACTCAGGCATTCCTTGCTTTATCTTTAGGCTCTGCCTCCTGTCCACATCTTTGATCTGTTCTCTCCTTCAATCTTATCTATCGATCTGTTCCGAAGCTCATGTCCTTCTCAGCAATTGTTTGCAATGATCATATCTTTATGAGAGGGCTTTGCCTCACGATTATGAACTTGGCGGTTCTGCTTCATTCTGATCTTGGGTTTTGATTGAAGGGCGTATATGTTTATGTCTTTTATTCCGCCGTATGCTTGTCACATATTTATGTCCCACCGTGTTGTCCCACACATGTTGTTTTATCCTTCACCGAGTGTTGTTAGTTGCCTTGCACATGTTGTTAGTCACCCCTTTATGTCCCATGTTCTTGTCCCAACCGTGTGTTGTCCCACCGCGTTGTTGTCTTGTCACACCGTGTTCATGCATGCATGTTGTTCGTTCATGCCATTGCATATGTGCTCGTGTGCCTTTGTTATGTTATGTTGCATTGTCTCCCATTTCATTTGACCGTTATGTTATGTCGTGTTGTTTGTCGTTCAGTTGATAGTTATGTTATTTTGTCTATGTTTACACTTGCTTGTTTATCATATTTGTCTTATATATGAAAAAATGAAAAAAAAATCAAAAAATAAAAATCAAAAAAATGCTATTTCGCCTGCACAGGTAAGTCAGGTATGGCCTTCTATCCCTACTCATTGTTGCATTACTATATGGTATCTATATTGTTATATTATCTCAAGAACCAGCTGGTCATTCATGTGTTCCAGGATCTGACGTTCCCCTCTAACAAAAACGATGATGATCTAGGTGCACATGTTTAATCATCGGATAGGCCGTTAGGTTGGGAAAATTAGGGAATGATGGTTCTATCACGCACGCCGTGGTTGCGGATAGTGTCTTGACCCTGATCGTTCCAATCTAGCAATACTATTCTCGAGTACTTTCTATTTTATGATTTTTTTGCATTCGTTTTGATTATTTTTTTATTTTAGCCCAGCATGCATCATGTCATTTTGAGCACGCATACCTCGTGATCCGTTCAAGGTTTCTCCTCAATAATGGTTAGTTGCACTTCATGTCTCTTGGATAAGAGATCTTTATTCCACTCTGAATTTGAACGATTTCTCTGATCTTTTCGCTTGGTCTGGTTGGCCAGTGTGATTCCTGTCTGGATTTTATCTCAGTTATATTTCTCTTGCTTTTTACGTTGTGCTCCTTTCCGACCCCCTCATTGTCTGTGGATTGTGTCCCTGATGAGCCTGGTCGTGCTTCCTTTTTTTCCTATTAGTTTAGTTCTCCAGACATGTCTCATTCTTGTCATCCAGTCCTGGTGGTTAGTTCGGTGATTTCGGGAGAATTCCTGTCGCTTGTTGGTTAAAACGGGTGTCTTTTGCCTTGATGCCCGCTTATCAGTTCTCTCCGCTTTATCTCCGCTTCATCTCCCTTTCACGGCGCTGTCACTTTCGCTCCATCTCCTTTCCATTTCACCTCCGCGTCGCTTTCGCTTGCACCCTTGCAAAGCGGACATCAAGGAGGGGCATCTGTTGACACCCGTTTTAGCCTGCAAGTTGAGTCATTTCTCTTATTCATCATTTTGATGCCCCGAATTGCCCATTATTTTGGAGCCTTTCTTGGATGGATTTCGAGCTCATTTCATTATTCCATTCCCTTTGAACCTTGGAGATCATTATTTCATAGAGCCTTGGAGCCTATCTTGTGACCTTCCGGCCTTCAAAGTCGCCTTACGGCCCATTTAGGCCGGCTTCCCTCAAGCATTCGGCCCCCTTTCGTTGCGTAGTCTTGAAAATTGTCCTTTTTCACCCCCTTCCTTTCCTCTTTTCAAAATGTGTCCTTCACCAAAGTTGTTTATCTTTTAAATCCCTACAATTCCTTCTTCTACGTCATTGGCCAGTTCTGCACCGATTTCAAGTTATTTACATTTTTTCGGCAGACTGCACTGTTCACCTATGTCTCGGTATTTTCTCTCTCTGTTCTAGCCCCACTTTCTCTCTCTTCCGATCATTTTCTCATCTTACTTTCTTCATAAAAGTTGTTCATTTTTGAGTTATCTATAATTTTATCTTCTACCACTTTTGCTAATTCTGCACCGTTTGGGAGATATAATCTAATTTCCAAAGTCATGCAAAGTCTACCTTAAACGGTCGTGTTAATGGCCGTTCATTGTTGTAAACGGTCGGTTGACGACCGTTTAACCCTTAACGGTCAGTCGTCCGACCGTTTATCCAATAAGAGTCCAGCCTGCTCTTGACTCTATCTCCACGAACCTGCGCGATGTGGCTATCTTGCGACAGCCATAACTTCTAGAATACTTATCCAAATTGATCCCCGTTTTTTCCTACTTCTAGCCCTTTGTATTATCTTTACTTTGGTTCATAGAAATCAAAATTTGATGGGCTATATCTCCTGGAATCGTGGCCGCAATATCAGGTTTTTTTACTTTTCGTGCAATCAAAAAACCCTGCAGATTAGGTTCCAGAGGCTTCTTCCAAGAGCCATAACTTCCACAATCTTCAACCAAAAAGAGTCATGTTTATTCCTACGCCTTATCTTGACTATTATCTCGAGAATGATCCAGAGATCTCGAGATTTGGTGGACTCTATCTTCTGGAATCGTGGGAGAAAGTTGGGGGTTTCACCACTTTTTCTATATAAACCTGCCCAGATTTTCTGTGCAACGGGGGGCGTGTTTTCAAGGCGACGGCCAAGCCATGCCGAATTTTCTTCATCCTCCTTTGACCCTAGCCTGAAGAGGGAAGTATAAGCTTCGTTTTGGTTCCTTATTTGCTCGATTTCATCATCGTTTGCCCTCCTAACTTCGCTCCTACTTTTGGCAAATCATCACAGTTTGCTGATTTTCTGCTACAACTTCGCGACGGGGGCCTGTTCATCAAGCCGGTGCGGAGTCATGCTTCATCCTTTTCGTCCTCCCTCAACTCCATCTTGAATAGGGGAGTATTAGCTTCATTTTCATTATATGTTTACCTTATTTCTCATATCTTTTCCCCCTCTTCCAAGCCCCTACTTTTGAGGTTTCATCACACTGTTCTACACTTTGCTGAAACTCAGATTTCTTACGACGGGGGCATGTTTGCGTCGCCGGTGCGAGGCCGTGGGGCACTCTTTATCCTCCCTTTCAACTCCAGGCTCTAGAGGAAAGTATAATCTTTGTGTTCCTTGGTTTTGAGCTCATTACCTTGTCATCTTCATGCATATGTTGTCCATGAGTTTTGCTTGATCATTCTGTTTTTATACTTAGTCATTTTCCTCCCATGTTCTGCACCGCTCTATTTTCTTGTGTTTTCCACCCCATTTTTCACTGGTCTCTTCCCCGTTTTAAACTCTCCTTTCTACCCTAGTTTCACCACAACACTCCCACCTTTCCATAGCATCCACTCTTTCCTCTTTTGGTGTTCTATCGTGTGAGATATTCATCATTCTTTGAGTCTATTTTGTGCACTGTTCTGAATTTTCTGCACAATCTATATTTTTTCCCAAATCTCCGGTGTCATAACTTTCTGTCCCGACCTCCTTTTTGAGTGATTCTTGTTCATACTTCTTTACAACACTCAAGTCTTCTGTCATATAAAATTTCTTTTCATTTGGACATCGTTTGCCCTACTGTTTGCATCAGTCTTTGCACCCACTTTACACTGTTTGCACAGTTTTTCTTGTGGCATGCACTTTTGCATCTTGTTTATGTATGTTCATCATGGCATATTAAATCAATTTCTTCATTTTAATCTCATCACAATATACACACATATTGTTTGCACCCTTCCATAGGGGTTAAAAACCCTCCCCCGGTAAGTTTGTCCTCAATCTTTCATGCTACTTTATGCACTTGGGCAGATTTCTACACTTAGCATTTTCTAATGGGTTTTGCCTCTTGTTTTGTGTTTGTTTCGCAGGAAAGCATGGAAAGTGAGGCCCTTACCTTCTAGCCGGCTGGAAGGCAAGGAGAGGTAATCCACATAGTCCCCGCATCTTGATATTGAGCGCGATCATCCTCTTTTTCCAAGGTACACAACGCACTTAGTATTTTATATTCTTTTGACGTTGTCATTCCTTGGTGGCGATCACGGCATTCTTTTACATCTTTTATCGCTTTTGTCTTGTTGTATGATCATGTTTACATAGTCACATGTTCACTTGATATGCACATTATGTTATCACTTATGCACATATGCTTGCCTATGTGACTTGTGACACCACGATACATGTTTTCCCCATCTACAATCATGATAGGCCTAAATCAACTGCTTATGAGGCATGGATATATCAAGATACAGATGTTTGTACACAATAAAGGTCTTCTATGATTATGAGACATGGATAAATTTTACCCTAGCACAGCTCACACTCGACTGTGTATAATTAAACATTCACATTGAAAATATAAATTAGTCCATACCGTTGACATATCTTTTGCCCACATGAAGAACCCGCAACCTGATGTTGTTTTGTCAGCCTACAAGTAAAAGATATTCACATTAGGTACATTTCATAAGGAATATAAGAACAATAACCATAAACAATGTTAGCCACGTACCTTAGATTCTGTACATACATAAAATATTTTCCCCTTATTCTTACTAGTGTTTGAGGTCCGCCTTCTACAAGGTCCTTTGCCACAAGGACACAGTAATACTTCATTCACCCACATGAAGAACCGACATGACTTATCATTCCCAAGCTGTGAGTAAATGTACATGAGAAAATGACATACATAACATGTAAACCAAAACAGTACGATAGGGTAAAAACAACATACGCCAAATGGGCAACAATAATAGGGACGTTGGAGATTCTTGCTACTCTGAGAAATCTTGATAACACATTCCCCTATACCACATTGACACTGAATAGGATCATATTTTGCCTCACCCATTAATTTTGAATCCTACTGGTTTTATCCTGAAAAAGAATTATGTTATAAACACTTAATTATAATGTACAAGGCACCAACTTGTATTTGATATGTCATGTTATTTGACTCAGATGGACAATATTCATAAATGACAGTCATTGGAAGATAAGTGCTGCAGTCACTTCCCATAGAACCTCTACAGTAACACCATCCAACCTCATAGTAGGGGCTGACATAAGGCCATCCAACCCACTATCATCGGCGGGGCCTATAAATAGGGGAATGGAATGCGATGCCCCCACAGTACTCCTCATGACATCAATGCTCCTTCCCATCATCATAGCCCAACGTCCTATGCAAGAATAATATTCCTGTAAGTAGTAAAAAATGTTAGATACACACCAAAATAGCAAATATGAGCACAAAGATATAACATAAATCTAGTAACAAATCCAAGCATGTGCAGTGTAGTACAAGGCAACAACTTATATTTGATATGTCATGTTATTTGGCTCAGATGGACAATATTAAAAAATGACAATCATTGGAAGACAAGTGCTGCAGTCACCTCCCATAGAACCCCTACAGTAACACCATCCAACCTCATAGCAGGGGCTGACATAAGGCCATCCAACCCACTATCATCGGCGGGGCCTACAAATAGGGGAATGGAATGCGATGCCTCCACAGTCCTCCTCATGACATCAATGCTCCTTCCCATCATCATAGCCTAACGTCCTATGCAAGGACAATATTCCTGTAAGTGTACAAGTCCAACACCAAAATAGCAAATATGAGCACAGAGATATAACATCTAGTAACAAAACCAAGCATGTAAAATTGTAGCATCGACCACGCATGTTGTGCAGTGTAGCAGCCTGAAACCCATATGTAGTGGCAATTGAGCCAAGCTACTCCAAAAAATTAAGTGAGTGTTCAAACAATCATATCCAAGATAGGGAGCAGATTGCAGAGTATAAATTTGGTTGTTTGAAGGTCACCCCCCCCCCCCCCCAAAAAAAAAAAGAGCAGAAGTTATATCTGAGAAACTGTCAAGGAAATTATGTTATATATGCACATTCCAAATCATAAACAACTAAACATAAAACAATTGACAGAGAATAACTGTGTACAAGTACACAACATATATAATGTCCAATTACACAACATGTAAAATTGACTAATTAAAAATGACAATATCATAATGTCACTCGTCATTTTGAGATTCCACCTGACGACGCCTGCAATAGACAAGTTATAGGTTACGTGTAAACATAACTGTGAAGGATATAAAATATTATAAATTAGGTTAACATTGTAATAAATACCCCCGTGAACTATGATGGGCCCAAAGGCGAGTTGCCAAACATTCCCGGAATCTTTCCCCTCTAGTAGTCTCTGTTCTACTGACATTTTCCTCTTCATTGACCTCCTCATACCAAGATTATCCACGTCATCTTTGGCTTGTTGGAAAATTAAATCAACACCTTGCTCCCTTCTAATGAAATTGTGGAGCACGTAACAAGCTATTACAATTCTAGCTTGTGTCTTAATTGGATAATTACGACGTTTTACCAAAATTGTGAAACGTGATTTCAGGACACCAAAAGCACGCTCAACACAATTACGTAGTTGTGCGTGCCTATGATTGAACAAATCCTTTTTATCCCTGTGTGTAACCCTTCTCCTATTACCTATGTACTCTGGCAGATGATATCTTGTGCCGCGGTACGATGCTAAAAAGTGGGGGATGTTTGCGTATCCTGCATCCACCAACTAGAATTTTACTATGACAACAAACGAGATGGAATTCTAATAAGTATGGGGAACGGAACATAGACAGATCTATCAATTGTATAACATTTACCTTATGCTATGTTAAATCCACCTTTTTCAAATGCCCACCTGAGGACTTTCATATCTGCAGCTGATCCCTCCCAACCCAAAACAACATAACTAAACATTAGATCAAAGTTTACACATCCCATGACATTCTGAGATGTTTCACCCTTTCGATTTCGATAACGAGGCTGGTCAGCCACCGGAACCTTTGCAAGTATATGTGTGCCATCAATTACACCCAGTGCATTCTGCTGACAAAGCAGAAGCATAATTAATAACAATTAACAAACATTCGAAGGAATCAATTAATGCATGTCTATTTGCTAATGATCATAAAGTTCATCACCTTGAAGAAGGAAAAAAATTTAGGATCATATCAAATTTTTGGATGTACTAGATCTTCAACAGGCAGCTTCTTAACATAGTCATGGCGCAAGGATAACACTGGCATGAGTATATTGTTAAAATGCCGACTTATCATCTCTCCTGAATGTTGGAACCATTCTCTGAGTAATCTATTGCCAAGTCCATGTCCAACCTCGAGGAGAAATATAGCTAATTGCTCACTGGTAGACATATTTTTGGTGTCATTAAGTACACACATTTCCATCAATTTGTCCCTTAACCTTAAGAATAAGTGAGGATGCACCCGAAAAGCAGAGTATGATCTACCAACATGACCGGCCATTAATTGTTTAACCCACTTATGACCTCGACCAACATCTGTGTGCATTGGGGTCCTAGGGATACATATGTCAGAGGACAACATTTGAATGAGAACTATATGTTCAACTTCGTCCCAATAGTTCTCCTCATCCATCATAAACTTCATAAGCGTGTCAAGTGATGGACCGGTGCCAATAGTTCCCAAGTCCATTGATAATGAAAAATAAAATATCCTACAAAACATAAACAAGCAGCATTTATAAGTGTGCAATAGCATACGAAAAATTAATCCATGGAAATGAAACATCATTAAAGTTAAAGCTAATTTCATTAAATAAGTAACGGTGAATAAATAAAACTGCACATGTAATTGTGCATTTAAAAAGGATATCGATGAAGATTTCAATAGTATCCTAGACGAGTAAATATCCATCCCAATTTTAAATTTTCTGGAAGAGACGTGAAGATGGAACGATCCTCGGTAGACTTGATAAGCTCAATAGCTCTATAAATATCCTGATTAGGAAGTCCAGGTAAGTTGACGAGCATATTAATTGCCTCATCCATTGGCGGTATAGTTTTTTTTCTGAAGTTGGAGCATCTCTCTTGCCAAGGTCAACCTTTCATGACCCAATTCTACTAACTTGTCAATTGAATCCTCATTACCCTGAGAACTCTGCTTCCTCTTCCTATTTATATTACTAGATGAAGGAATGGTCTTGGCCATAGAGGGAGTGGCCGCGAATGTCTCAACATTTGGAGGTTCCCTTTGCGATGGTTGCTGATTATTTTCCAGGGTATCAATGTCATTCAAGAAAGTGTTAATATTGAAATCTAACCCTGATTCTTGCTCCAAAGTTTGCTGCTCCTCATCACCAAGGTCACTACGTGTGTCAAGGTAAGAGGAACCTTCATTACACACGGCGTCATTCCCTCTTGACATAGAATTTGAGCAAATCACCTCTATTTGATCGAAAATCAAGAAATGTTTCCCTTGAATTGATTTGTACTCTTTATTGGTCTGAAAAATAAACAGACATGTTGATCATTTAAAAAAAGTTAAGTTAAACAATTAACTATGCAATACGTATGTTATATATCGCTATGAGATCATCCCAAGTTTCCTCTGTGCCTGGTGTTGGCATTTTCTTGTCATCATCCCATCCCCATCTTGACCTATTCTTTATAGTCACAATTAAATAGTATCTTTTCTTCAGATTTTTAAACCGAATTTTTAAATTCTCCAATGAATATCCTAACTTGGTCAACTCATTGAATTTTTTTACTATTTCCTTCCATGCCTCCTTTATGAAATTTCCATTTACGAAACCGTCGTTGCTTACCTTGTGTTCTACCATGAGATCTACGAAAATCAAATCTGCTTCGTTTCTCCAATTTGCCACTCTACTTTTCCCATCTTTAGATACACTCATACTTATTTACATTCAAAACATAATTAATCATTAGGAAAAGAGAACTGAGGCGAATGCAAATACAACGCATGGCTGTGAAATAAATTTCAGGCTAACACGATCACAGAGAAGGAGCCCACACACCACCGAGGAAGGAGCAATGAAGGGGAAGCAGACGTCAACAGGAAGGAGCAGTCCGGAGTAGAAGATAATTAATCATAAGAACCCGGAAATGAGGCCAATGCAAATGAGCCCAAATGACTGTTAAATGAAGATAATATGAAGCACCCGAAGAGCTGAAAACTGTAGAAGATAATATTCCCTATCCAAAATTATTAGCATGGTCTAAAGCATTCATGACAATAATATGAAGCAATCCAACATCATAATCTGAAGTATCTTATAACATGTCAACATCATAAGTTGGCAAAGCCCCACAGAAAATTACACATGATTTGCAGGAGGGTGGAAGTTTCACCCTTATGGGCATACGAAAATGAAGGGCTAATAGATAATTAGTGTGCTAATTTAGAACTGAGATTGCTTCCTAATGTGCTCTTAACTTAGCCCAAACAACATAACAATGTTTTTAAGTGCTTTACAACAATAAAAATTACAAGTGCAATAAATGTCATAACTAAATGCGATGAAGAAGTGATGGGTTCTAACTTCTAACAGGTGATTGGAACGGCTGATTTCAAAAGGAACTTGGGTTGGATAGCTTGGACCAAGTGGAGGTTGTTATGGCTTTTGAGCATGAGTTATCTGTTTAAATTCCTGAAGAGAAAGCAGTTAAGTGGCTTGCTGTACTGATGTGGCTAATTATAATAGACTCACATTAGAAGGTGATGGAAAAAAATTACAAAGTATATGTGTAACTTGGAGAAGAGATAGTAACCGCGCCATTGAGTATAATGGGACACTAAGCCAAATTGCATCACATAAAGATGTAATTGCATAAATCTGCATTTTTTTTTCATTGGTAATTCCATAAATCTGCATAATTTTGGTATCGTGATATGGCAAGGATATCCCCGATTCACCGTTTGGTAGAGCCCAAAAACACGGGGATATGCTGGGTTAAGCAAAACCCTGGTTAAGCAAGGTCGCCAATGCTCCTTCCAAAGAATATTAGTAGATGAAGCCCTCTCGTGTCTAACAATCTCTTGGATAGAGATTTGACACCACTCGATGGAAGACTGGCATTCACGATGATTCATAAAACTTTTAACTCCCTTGAAGAAATGGGATACATGCGTCAGGAAAACACAATTATAAAAGAGACTCTTTAACGGAAGGCTAGGGATAAAGATCAGGCTCGACATTGGGTTTTCCTTTGAAGCTCGGAGATAAAAGACTTTAAGGCATAAAAATTAAATTCAACAAACGTCTTCCTTCACAGACTTGATAAACTTATGTTCCTCTCTCATCTAACAACATATTTCAGAAGGTCAAGGAAAGGAAAGTCATTGTTGCAGGGCAATGACAATGAATCAATGTTCATCTATTTATGCACAATCAAATACACATTGACAGTAAACGTGTCATACATATACACAATCTAGTCAATTTAAACATGCTTGCATTGTGGGCACTGTTCAATCGGTAGGAGATTGAAATGAATTCAATTGAAATGAATTCACTATGGATATTGATTATGGAATGAATACTGAAATACACAGCAAAATCTAAATTACATAAGAATGATACACCTAATGCCTTATAAAACACCAAGTTATCTTCACAAAATGTGATCTAGTTGAAAATTTCTTCTGAAAGTATGTTCTACCAAGTACAAATAAAGTAATATTTCAACTGAAGTTTCAATTCGGATTAAAACTATGACAACACTCGGAGAGAGAGAGAGAGCTGAAACACATAGAACGAAAAAGTAACACATACAACAGGAAAAGTAAATAGGTAAAAGAGCAAACTAGAGAACCCAGGAACAGTGAAACTCCCTGCTATTTGCCTTTCCTGACATCCATAGAAGCACATGACTAGTTCAGCAATGAGGAAGCTGGACGAAACAGTACATTATTTACGCCATGCAAAGTTCTCTGCCAAAGAATCCCTACCATAACCGATAGAAAACTGCAGAAAATTACCTGGATGTTCTGATTCCAGCTAAGATCACGTTGAACCCCTACAAGAGAAACATAACCCATCAACAGAGGCCAAAACAGCGAAGATCCAAGTAACAGATCTTGTTTAGATTGATTACAGAAAACAACCCTCCTGTGAGTGACATGATCTGCAGTGATTTGTATGCGATCACGGGAAGCTGAAGAATGAAAGGGAATAACAAGAAAAACAAGAATCAAATCAAACTAGATGAGGAGGGGAGAGAACTGACCGATCTTCCCGGAAAGGACGATGCCGATGGAGGAGGCGGAGCGGGGAAGAGGACTTTCCCACGGCGACCCGGCCCGAATGCGAGAGTGAGAGGGGGGCTTGATACTCGATCGACGGTGAGCTCCCTCGCAGATGGCACAAGCCGGAGCCGGTGGCGGGAGGAGTTAAAACGGCCGGGAAGAAGTCATCTGTAGTCGATCGACGGTTTGCTCGATCGATCGCGCCTGCAGAGCACGGAGGCGAGAGAGGGGAGGCTGAGAGAGCTCTCGCGAGAGACGATCGCGCCTGTAGAGCACGGAGGTGAGAGAGGGACCCCGCCTGCAGAGCACGGAGGCGAGATAGGGACCCCGCCTGCAGAGCACAGAGGCGAGAGAGAGACCCCACCTGCAGAGCACGGAGGCGAGAGACGACCCCGCCTGCAGAGCACAGAGGCTGCAGAGCACGGAGGCGAGAGAGGGACCCCACCTGCAGAGCACGGAGGTGAGAGAGGGGAGGCGAGAGAGCTCTGGCAAGGGACGATGAACAGTGCGGATCGGCGAGGGCACGACGAGGTCGTTTGGGGGACAGGAACGGGGATGCGGAGGCGAGGATAACTCATTCCAAGTTTTACTTGGAATGAGTTATCCTCCAAAATAACCCGATTTTTGGCTTAACCCGGGTTCCGCTTAACCCAGCATATCCTGGCATTTTTATGCTCTACCAAACGGTGAACGCGGGATATCCTTGCCATATCCCTCTGCCAAACGACCCCTAAGAAGTTGATTTTGGGAGTGAAGAAGTAAAGAGCAAATACAGAAACGTTAAGCCCCGTTTGGTTCGGGAATAAAAAAGGGATATCTCGGTTTCAAGTCTAGTCTATGGGCGTGTTTGAACTTTGAAAATCACGTTGGCGTGGATCTCAATAACAAGAATTGTCGATAAGGTTTGACGCGTTTGAAATTTCAATGGGGTGGATTATAAAAGTAGCTTCCAATCATTAGAAAACTCTTTGTGAGAGACAAACACATTAATGCTCAAAAAGTTAGTCTCCTATTTCAAAAGTGGATTCCTAAGGTTAGAGAGAGATAGGAACAATAAGGTGACTTCTCTCTCAAATTTAAAAGTTACTTTTGATAGGATTTTGAAAAGAGGAAGTGGATTATAATCATTGGAGTGGGATCCACATGTTTCATAATCTCTCACATCAAAATTCACCTCTTCTCACACATATTCTCAAACGCGCACGGTAACAAATGTCTTGGGATATGTCTCGATTTTTAAGTTAGTTAAAAAATCTGAAGAAAGAGAAACAGACACGAAAACAACTCATCCTCTTAATCGTTCAAAGCCGGTGGACAGAGGATTCTAGTGATTTCTCATTATGAGAAATCTGTCCTCTGTCAAAGCCATGTCAGATAAATGGATTATGAAAAAATCTCTGATGTTGGTTACGTTTTCAAACGCGGCCTATGTTTGATACGGTTAAAATTGACGGAATAAGGGAGTAAGAGAGAATAATATTATCTCCAAAAATAAGATTAAAATTGAGGATAAGTCGGGAATAACTTATTCTCACTTTCTTATCCTCATTTTTCACTCTCTATTCTTAGTGATAATAAATCATATTAGTGTTAATTAATATTATTAGTATTAATTAAATATGTTAATTAATTTCATTAGTGTTAATTAATAAATATATTATTTAATTATCATTAAATAATTAATTATAATGATACTAGTTAATCTTATTAATGCTAATTAACTATATTAATTAATCTTATTATTACTAACTAATCATGATAATTAATATTATTAGTGCTAATTAACAAATATATTATATTATATTATTATTAAATAATTAATTATTATGTTGCTACTTAATTTTATTATGCTAATTAACATTATTAGTGCTAATTAATTATGTTATTAATATTATTAGTGCTAATTAGTTGTATTAAATAATCTTATTAGTGCTAATTAAAGTTATTAATACTGATTAATCATGTTAATTAATCTTATTATTGTTAATTAATAAATATATTATTTAATTAATATTAAATAGTTAAGTGTTATAGTGTTGCTTAATCTTATAATGATAATTAATGTTATTAGTGCTAATCAATTATTCTAATTAATATTATTAGTGCCAATTCATCATGCAAATTAATCTTATTTATAATAATTAATAAATATATTATATATTTGTCATTAAATAATTAATTATAGTCACCTCGTTGTTACTAATGAAGAGTTAATCATGTTAGAATTAATAATATTAGTGCTAATCATGATTATTAAGAATAAATATATTAAATAGAATTAATAATATTAATGTTAATTATGATCATTAAAGAGAAATATTAGCACTAATCATAATCAATAAGAAGGCTAAAACAATCCTTTTTCAGCAATTATTCCCGTTTGTATTCTTATTTTTTACCAAATGAGTAATAGAGATATCACCATATTTATTCTTCGTGAACCAAACGAACACGAGAATAGACATAAGAATAAATTAACTCGGAATAACTTGAGTCTATTCTCTTTAAAATTTATCCTTGAACCAAACGTGACCTAAGGATATTACCAAGTAGGTAATAGCATGTTGAACATAATTCTTTAGCAAATATAAGATTTTGGAGTTGTACAATAAAATAATAAAATGGATTTTTTTGCATATAAATTATTGTTAAATTATTTATGTATAAAATATTATGTCTGAAAATATATTAGCAAAAATATCTTTATTTTCATCAAAATAATACAAAAATATCATCATGATTAACTTCCATGGGAAGACGAATATTCTACAAAGATTTAAATATTATATTTATTATTATAATTAAATGATTAAAATATTCTTCTCAAATCTTAAATTTTTTACCCTTATCAAAAGAGAGATGACATAGAGAGAGAGAGAGAGAGAGAGAGTATAAAAAGAGAGAGGGAGACGCCAGAGGTGACTTCCCCCTCCACGTCGTCAACTCCAAGGTTTTACATACTAGTCCGGTGCAGGGCGAACCGCCCATATCGGACAGTACCAGCCATAGACCGGTACGACCGGTCTGTGATACATAACTTATTTTTTAAAATATTATATATATTATTTCATATCAAATGTGACTTCATTGGTAATTTGGTTAGGAGCGCTCCTTTGGAATGTTGAGACCCAGGTTTGAAACATGATATTGGCATTATTTTTTTACTTTTTCATTGTTTTTTATAAAAAATATGTCAAAAAACATATGACACTCGTGAGATTTGAACCCTTTATTAGCTCACAAACAATTAACACACCTACTAACTATTAAGTCACACATAATATTTTGTAATATTTTATAATAATATATATTTATTAAATAATTCTTTATCCTTGACACATTGTGATACAGTGTGGTACAATGGCGTACCGTACCGTATCGACAGAAAATCGATATGGCCGATACGACCGGGCCGCCAAACCTTGGTCAACTCACCTAATGGGGGTGAGTAGCACATAGGAGAGAGAGAGAGAGAGAGAGAGAGATATTGTGGGAGGGAAGAGGGCGAGAGGATAGAAAGAGACTACAACCCCCTTCCCTGTAACCCCCCTGCTATCCTCTCCTGTCACACCCTGCAACCCCCCCTTCCTTCTTCTTCCCCGCTAATAGCACCCCCTACCCGTCCTCCTTTCCCTCTCTACTCTCGTGTGTCTTCCCTCTTCTTTCCCTTCTAACTCCATTCCCCCTCCACCTTGCCACCGTCACTCGAAAGCCACCGCCCCCACCCCCTTGCCACTCTCTCTCACTCCCCCCCATCACTATGCCCCCACCTGTTGTCACCAACAACAACACCAGCAAATGGGTCCCACGCCCCCTCGGCTTCCCATGACCCCCTTGTTGCTGCTGGCTACCTGCGGTGGGACCCTAGGCTACACTAGATCTGGCTGCGCCACAGTACCGCCGACGTTGCCACCTACAAGAGCCCATCAGAAGCCCCAACCCCATCTATAGCCTGTGACTGTGTCTCAACTTCTCTACCCTCCTCCACCTGTAGCCACAGTCAGTCCCCACCCTGTAACCGCCAATCCCTCTCGCTGGACCCCCCTTCAAGCTCCTCCCCCCCTCCGAGATGTTGCCTCTCATCTCTTTGCTCTTTCTCTCTCTCTGGGTGGGAGTCCGTCGATTGATCCCTCTCGGTATGCCCCCCCTCCTTGGCAAACCCTCTCCAACGAACCAGATTAGAGTTTTCTAGAATCTGAGTCGAGGGTGGAGTGTGAGAGGGGGACGAAGTTAGGAGAGAGATGAGTCTTTTTTTTTCTTAACCCATAGATATTTTCGTCTTTTATCACCTCGAGTTAAAATTAATCAGGGTTAAATTCACGGCTGATAACAGGGAGTTATGGCGATAACATTTTTGCACTATTTTGACAAAAGTAAGGATATCTTTCCTAATGTATTTCTGGACATGATATTTTTGCAAAAAAATACTTAACAATAGTTTATATGTAAAAACCACCCCTAATGGAAAATCTGGAAGTGTATATATATATAGTTATCATTTAATTGTTTTAAAAAGTAGAAAAAGATTAAGTCAATCTTTCTTTCCATTTAACCCACCAAAAATTAAGATAAACATGATAGAAACTTTAGCAAGACTAAGAATAAGGTCATATGATTTATCATATAAAAATATACATAATAATGCAATCATTAGATATTTATCATTATATCACTTAAAGAGCAACATTATAGTGTTACACTGTTCACCACTTATTTGTCTCTCAATTGGACCATCCTATCATAAGATTATTTGGGGAGCACCAAACTTAATTTCACTTTTTCCACAGACTAATTAATTTCAAGAATTACGAAACAAAAGTGTGACACAAAAGTTGGTAGTATTCAATAATTTCTATAAATTCTTGTGTTTTGCCCCTGCTGGTGCCAGTCCATCCACCTCACGTCCCACTCTCTTTTGACTCTCGAGTAAGGCTTGGAAATGGCTACGGACTTTGCCATCATTGCGCTAGTTAATTATTATACGAGCTTACCACTAGATTTGAAGGCAATTATATAGCATAATGAATCAAGCTTCGAAAGCACACCAATAACGATAAGCAAGACAGTCAATTATGTCACAAGATTTATATTCAAAGCTCACATAAATCACTTTCCTGTTCTGATAGTCCTGAGGAATCCCCAACTAATGTTGACAACATGATTTGCGCCTACCAAATTAAACTCGAGGAAACTCTTGCTCTTGAACAGAAGAATGGGTAGAAAGATATCTGGAGATGTATTAATTAATGGTTGAGGCGCTTAGAATAGAGCTATGTATACTTGATGGTTAAACTTCTTTCCTGGGTATTTCTTAGCCCTTGTTAATTTGGCAACAAATTAATAGAGGATCAAATACCCGATATATCAAAGGACAAAGGAAAATGAGTCCAAACTGTTAATTTGCTATAATCTTTAGTTTTAGCCAAAAAAAATAAACAGATCCATATAGTTCAGATTATATATATATTGAACGAAGATTTAGAAATGATAAACAAGATGAAACCAATGAGATAACCAAAAGGTCCTCTCTTTTTTTTTCATAAATGAACAAAGGATGACAAAGAGTTCATGGATGCAAAGAAAAGGGCAAGCCCTAACATATGCAACCCTAGATCTAATATGAAGTTAACCATGCATGATTACTATCTGAACCACAGAATGATGAAACAAATACAAGACACACAGTGCACATGCATACCTAATCAACAAACTAGCTAGCTAGATGAGAAGAACAGAAGGAAACAAGGGATCGATAGGGAACAACATAAATGGCATGGATGTGAGGGGAGACTACATGCATGCAAGTACATCAGGCACCAAGGATATATATATATATATAGCAACTTAGACCTTGACCTTCTTGTACTTCCTTGCGCATGACGATGATGATGAAACAGCATCATCCTCATCCCCCTCAGGGTCAAGATCAATGACAATCTTCTCAGAATCACCATCCTCTCCGTCTTGAAGGGATTTCCCCAGCCCAAGGAGATCCAAAGTACGAGGGCAAGGGTTCCCGTTTTCCACCCTTGGCTCAAGCACACCCAGCTCAACATATGGACCACATGACCTCGAAGAACCAGCACCTCCATAGGCCGGTGGAGGTCCCAATGTCAGGTTTCGACCTGCAAGAATACCCATGACTTTCCTGTTGGACTCCTGCATCTCTCTCCTGTGGGCAGTCAAATGGCCACCTAGTTTGTAGAAGTTCATAAACTTGAGGCCACAGTAGGGGCAATCCCTTGGAAATGTGGGGCTCATGAAGTTGGTGGAGGGAAGCCGATTAGGGTTGCTTTGCTGGGAAGGGTAGCCGTTGCTTCCACGGGTATTTTGGTACTGACCTCTCCTCATGGCTGTTGGGTGAAGGGTTTCGAGCAAAGAAGGCAATTGGAGTTGGGAAGTTTCAAGAAAAGAACACACCAGCTAGCTAGGAGTACTGAAATGAGCTCTGGGAGAGAGCCTCTGCAACTCTAGGTCATATATAGAGGATCCAACTGTCCATGCAATCCTGAACCATTAAATGTTGTTACCTATTATTTGAATTACATTTAACTTGACATTTATGGTGTGGCATGAGACTCATGAGCCCCTCACCCCTCCACTAGTACTGTAACGCACTAAGTTAGTTTTGCCAAGTGTATAAACAGATAATAACTACAAGGAGGCATAGCAAAGCGATATATGGCAACAGGGTGAAAGGCAAGAGAAATGTATAGGAAGGACATGCCACTTCTCTCTCCCCTATCCCCATTACCCTCATTCTCTAAAACTTGTCCTCCTTCCATTTTCCTCCCTTGAACATTGAAAGTTGCGTTTTCCACTTTCTTTTTCCATGCTAGGACGTGCATGGTGATTCATATAGATATGTTGATTGTAGCTTTGCTCTAAAAAAGTGCTAATGAATTATGATTGTTGGTCGTGCACGTGAAAAGATGTAAAAAAAATGGAATATTCCTCGTTACATCGAACAAAATCTTTTTCGACTCATCCTAGATTACTAGTCTCCTATATCGCGCGCGTGGCTCCCACAAGTGCGCGCGATGTGTATAGAGGATCAAATTAACTTACTAGTCATCTTGTACTATTATCACAATTATCGAGTGGCTCCGAGCCAATGGCTATATTCCTTTCTCTTCAAATAAGTTAAGTTAATATGTCGCCTCCTTAATTTTTGACTTATCATAGGTTATTAGTCTACCGCCACAAGGCTCCCACCAATATGGACTCTAGAGAGGGTAGGACTTGTCCATTCATCATGGATTATCACAATTGTTAAATGGCTCCAAACCAATGGGTATTTCCTTACTCTTAATATATATAAGTTAAGGAGTTTCCTAATTTTCTTAATTCACTCAAGTAGATAATTTTATGCAATACAGCCTATAAGTTTTTAAGTACAATAATGATGTGGGTGGTGACACACAAAGATGGATCCCATTACCTTGGAGATAGCCTAAGTTGTTTTAAGCATAATGATGACAATGTTGGTGGTGCCCTACATAAAAGTAGAGGAATGTTGCAATAACTTAACGTGCCTCATATTGTCCTATTAATTTTCACTTTCTTCTCAGCCTTGTGATCTCAAGGTCAGATGGATAAGATGAACTCAGCCTTGAACTTCAAGTTTTTCAAGCTAAGGATTATCTGAACTTTAAGTTTTTCGAGCTAAAGAGTACCAAATTTAAGTTCAATCTTTTCCACTCTAATTTTGGAACCAAACAGTAAGAAAAGAGCATGACAAATAAAAGGTGATAAAAAGTGTTACATTGTAGCATTCCTCAAAGGTTTTTCAAAAATTGAGTTTGGATGTGTCTGCTTTATCCAACTTATCAATCTTCTAAACCTCATCAAGTTTGGTGATAGTTTCTCTCTTGTCTTAAATATGGACCAGTTGTATCCAACTTAACAATCATTTCTCAGTTCCCACTTACCATTCTTGTGCCATCATTAATTATTTAGTTGTTTGGCATGCATAAATTAAGATGCTAACACTTTAACTCTCTTTCAAAGTTCAAATTTCAAAATCCATAATGTGGGTGAGAGCGATAATGAGGTCATTATGTCATCAAATTTTACTAAGTCATTGGTATTCAAATATCCAAATAAACTTCAAAATAACACAAATGTTAATTTCTAATAAGAGAGATCTAGAGATATTACAAAAGTAGTACATGAAGAGAAATACACACTACAACACACGTATTAATTACACCCACTTGTGTAATTAGTGTAACACTTATTTTTTTTGAGTGACCCTCGTTCTAAGTTACTTAGGCGTGGGTGCCACATCATCAGGTGACGTGATGTAGAGGTAAAAAAAATACTCCATATGAATAGTGAAAATTATATTTTTTACTATTCATTAGATCTATTTATTTTTATCTTTACTTGACCCTTACATCACGTGACGTGACACCCATGTCTAGATAATTTGGGATGAAAGTCACTCAAAAAAAATAAAAAAAAGCGTTGCACTAATATGTGTTGCACTAAGCATTTCTTAATCCCTGGTTTAGTTTAGCACTTGTCATTTGGAAATTGGAATTATCCATATGCCCTTAGAATCTTTACAATTAACTAATATGTCCTACCTTTAAGAAAAATACTCTGGTATCTTAGCATCCCTCCGGTTAATTACTATCAATTAACGGAGAATGTTGAGAGTACATTTTTCATTATGATCATTATAAAATTTAAATATACTGTTTAATCCTTCAATTATAAATAAAAAGGTGATTCTTCAAAACCCTCATTCTCTCCCCTCTACCCCAATCACTATGCTTTGTTCTCCAACGAGGCAGCTCCTTCCTGTCCCTCCCCTTCACAGAGTTGAGATTTAATTAAGGTGAGTGTAGTTGAGCTAACTGAACAGTTGTTACCATAAGCACCACTAAGAGTTTTAGGATTCCAAGGGTATTGGAGTGTTTTTCTTCAAAGTAGAGTATAATTCTTATTTGTGAAGATTAACCCAATCTTTTTTTTTTGGCTAGGTATTTTTTTTCAAATAATACGAGACAACTCGAGATTGAACTCGTGATCTCTCCAAAAAAAAAATGATATGACCGCCACGACAAACTATAGGCTCATTGTTAATGTTGAAAGCCCATATACATGAGCATGAAATACAGTTCTTCAAATAATTCAGCCCATTCAACAGTCCATTGCCCTTTTTTGAGGTTTAGAACTGATCTCCAACCATGTCATATTTATATATTCTGCACAACATAGATATCCATGACTAGAATTTCCAAGTACACAGACTTGAATAAAGTTATGACATTAAGTGACCTTGCGACACGTTGAGGTCCAAATATTAAGAGATGAAGTGAGCTGTAGGAGAGAACCTCTGGAGATCCTGGTAATTATGCGGAGATTCTAACTGTCCGTGGGATCATAAGCCATTAAAGTTGTTATCTATCATTTGAACTGCTATTAACTTGACATATATGGTTTGGCTTGATACCCATGAGACCCTACCCCTCCATAATCCAACGCATTGAGTTAGTTTCGTCAAGTGTATGAACTGTACATTAATAATCACAACCAATATCATTCCAAATGGATATCGACAAGGTACGTACGTACGTACGTAGAAGGTAAGTAAGATGTATAGGAGGACAGATTTCTCGTCGTCAAAAAAAAAAAAAAAAGAAGGAGGTGGCACCTCTCCCCCCCCTATCCCGATCCATTTCTCGCACTTGTCTTATTTCTTTCTCTCTTTTTTTCTTAGTTTTAGGACTTAAAGTTAGGTTTTTCACTTGATGGCCATGCTAGGGATTGAAGTGGGTAGTTGTCATAGATACCCATTGTGGGTATTCTTCAGAAGGAAGTTAATTGATTTGTTTGATCTTAAGCGCACATACATGTGAAATACAATTAATTAAATTCCTCGATCAGGTGTATCAAATAAAATCTTTTTCAAGTCATCCTAGATTACCAGGCTTGTGCCACAAGGCTGCTACTGACACAGAGTCTAGGGAGGGACAAATCAATTTGGTTATTTATCATCAATTATCACAATTGTAAAATGGCTCTTAATCAGTCGCTTTTCCTCTCTCCTCGGGCAAGTTATGTTAAGAGGTTGCCTTTTCCGTTTAATTCACTGAAAATAATTATTTTATGCAATACAATATAGTTTCAGTTTCTTAACTTCTTAATTTGTGGACATAAAAAGTTTGTGAAATATAGTTTAAGGTGCAGCTCAGTTCTTGATTCACTAAAAAGAATAATTTTATCTGTGATCATAAAATAGATGAAAGAAGGGTTAACCATGCAGTGGAGATATTAATTAAGGGAAGGTAAAGCTTATATATATATATATATACATATATATCTCCCTTGTTAATTGCCCTCTAAAAATATAATGACCGAACATAAACAGAAGAATATTTATGCACCTTCAATATCTCAAAAGTTTGATCTCAGATGAGGGTGATAAAGGTAATGCCAATAAGGAGTAACACCGTAGACTTTTTTTGTCAACCCATGAGCTAGCTTTGTCACACATTTGTCTGTCGATATATTTTTGAGATTTTTACAAATACACCGTAACGTCCTGGATTTTTGGATCTTATTGTCCATGAGTTTCAGATTTATTTTCTTGAATAAATTTAATTTTAAAGGTCGGAGTTCGGATTCCATTCAAGTTGTGAATTTTCAAGAATTTTCCATGAATATTTAGCCCAAAATACAAGAGGATATATAAGACGTATTTATAATTTTAATTTTTCTAAGATTTTGGAGAAATCTCAAAAGTTTTTTTTCTTTCCGTTAAACACGAGCCCGCTCCTCTCTCTCTCTCATCATTCTTCCTTTCCGCTCCCGATCGTGAGATCGCTCGCCCCTCCTCTCTGACTACATACGGCGAGTGCAAGGGGGAGTCCGATCGACGACGGCGGCAGGCTAGGCGGAGCGTGGGTGTGAGGCGGAGGCGGTTCGTGCGTGCGGGATCATGGCTCCGTGCGTGGTTCGATATTCGGCGAGATTCGGCGTGGATCGAGCTCATTCAAGGTTTGGAAGCTTCGTCGAGATAGGGGGATGGATTCCGAACTCCCCTCTCTCATTTCCCTTCCGATCGGTAGTGGTTTGGGTGAGAGAGTGGGGTGCATTACATTTTTAGGGAAAACTCCATGTTCGGAGACGTGAGCACGATTTGATCTAGTTTCTCCGCAATTTCTAGTCTAGATCGGGTTTTTACAGATGCCATCCTCATCGGGGATGAGTTTCCTGTGTTTCTCGGGAGTTCCCACTCACAATGGGGGCGAGACGGACTTGGGATGGCCTTCCGAATACATTATGGGAGGGCCCCTCCTCCAGAGGCAGGCAAGACGACTGCCGCCTCTGCCTAGTAGGGCGACCAGAGGTCTGGCCGCCTGAGAGTGCTAGGTGGCCACTGGGTTGGCTGCCTAGGAGACTCTTTGCTGGGCGGCCAGAGCCCTGGCTGCCCAGGCTTCTGGGAGGCCAGAGCATTGGCCGCCCTACCCCTGTGAGGGGCAGCCACTGGGGTGGCCGCCCAGAGGGGGTTGCCCAAAGACTGGGGGCCCAGTCTGTTGGCCGCCCTGCCTTGTCACTAGGTGGCCATTGGGGTGGCCGCCCAGGCCCTTCTTTGCTGGGCAACCAGGGCTCTAGCTGCCCAGGCTTCTGGGCAGCCATGGGGTTGGCCTCCCAAGCTAGTGGCTGGGCAACTAGTTAGTTGGCCACCCCGAGCTCAACTGGTCATTCTTTATATTTCTGAGATTTCGCATGATCATTGGTTCCGACTCGCACCCTATGCATCGACAGTTGATAGATTATCCATTTAGTCGGAGATCCTTGGTTTTCGTAATGTGAGCCACCTCGTGGTGTGTTCTACGTACATAATTGGGTTAATATGGACCGATGGTACTCCGATGATTTTTCCTTCTTCAGCGAGTTCTCACCTCCAGTGACCTTCTCCACTAGTCGTAGCATTCTTGTGCACGCGTGTGCGGACCCACTTGGGAGTGGTGGAGAACTTGTCCCGATAAGATGATTTTTAGGCTGGTTACCGTAAGGTCCCTTGCCTTTGTAGCCTGAGTCCGGGGTGGGGGGCAAACCAACTAGAGGACCCAACTTAGAGTAGATAGTTTGTGTGTGCACACGTAGGGGTGAGCACGGTTTGGTTTGATTTGGTTTGGTTTGAAGAGATTTTATTCAATGCAAACCGAACCGAATTAAGGGTTCAACCCAAATCAAACCAAACCGAACTATTTTGAAACCAAACTAAACCAAACCAAACTGAATTAATTAATTCGGTTTGGTTCGGTTTAAACCATATTCATGTCTCCTTTTTATAGAAATTAGATTGGATTCAAACAGGAGTAGAGAAAGATAGGGTAAAAGAATTTCTGCCAAATAAAATAAATATTAAAAAAATAACATCAAAATTTGAAACTTGTAAGAATAAGCTGCACAATATTTTCACATAAAAAACTAAGAATTTCAGTTACAGTAAAATGGAAGGTGATTTGAAACCTACTTCATAGAGTCGGAAACTCCATCAAGATGGCGGGGATTGGACTTTTGGAATTAGAGTTTATAGTTATATATACACTTATATTAACTTGACAAAAATATCCTTAAATTCAAGTTATTTGATTCAATTCGGTTTCTCGAACTTCAAAATGAAACCAAACCAAATCAAAAATTTTAATACAGTTCGGTTTGAACACACACCGAATTTTCTTAAATTTCAACCCAAACTAGACCAAACCCAATCTATCGGTCCGATTTGATTTTTGGGTTGAACCCGAATAATGATCACCCCTATGCACATATGGTTGGGGGTGTCGGACATGCGCTGACGAGTGCGACCCCAACTAGTCCTTCTATGGTTATATGGTTAGTGTGTCTCAATTTTCACCTGGGGCGAGTAGGGAGACACCTGGGGTGCGGATTAAGACGTCAGTGGATGCATCCGACTTACTTCTAGTGGGTAATACTCCTATCTTGTGTGAGATAGTGACTCTGGTTCCTTCCATCACGAGGTTACCATTTCGGCAGCTCAGTATGCTTAGTTCTACGTGATCGAGACGTAGATTACCCCTGTGTGGCTGTGATACACGTAATTCATGGTTTATGAGGATAGTACTATGGTATCCGCATAGATCTCTGTTATTATTATTTACTGCCTCCTTCTGTTATATGTTTATTTATTGTCCTTGCTTATTATTTATCGTACTGTTGTGTTTCTCATTGTGAGGTAGGGATCTGCAGGACCCCTACTGAACCAATGAGATGAGGCTCACCCCTTTACTTTTCAGGTGAGGCGAGACTTCTGCGGAGTACTTTGGAGGCTCCTCGTGGTGCCGGTGGTCCAGTCTAGCTGCCAGTTTGCTAGAGGCGGGATATGTCCCGTGTTACTGTACTTTTCTTTCTGTTGACTGTACTTATTATGGACTTGGATATTCTGCACTGTATAATTATTTGGTTATGTAAATTATTTATTTCCTGTATTATTATGTTTTGCTCTGTGGTTCTGCAATTATTTTAGATTCTTATATATCTCCACATCATCCAAATAACCCTTTCAAGTCTCTCGACTCGTGGGTGGTGGGCCAGGATTCGGGTCGTACATGTTCCTTTCCGGTACCCTGATCTTGGGCCATTATAGTTGGTACCAGAGCATGATTATGGAGGTGTAGAGGAACCTAAAATAGTTACAGCGGTCTAGATAGTCCATAGTGTTCAGTATAGTTGGCAACTAACATAGGCCACCATGTGTTTTATTAATCTCGCCATTTTTTCTTTTTTGTGCTAGAAGAGTATGGCGGCGAGAAGGAGGACCCATTCCCAGCAAGGGCGGTCAGCCAAGGATCAGGAGGGGCAGAGCAGAGCATCGATTGCGACAGGAGCGACAACAGCAGCTAGAGTTCAGAGGCGAGAGGAGCTTGTTGAGGGCATGTACCAATTTTACCTTTGGCAGCATGGTGGAGAAGCTGGTGAGGGCTCACCATCTTAAGGAGGTCATGGGCAAGTGCTGAAGGAGTTCTTGTAGTTTCACCCACCTTAGTTCGATGGGCAGTCAGATCCAGATGTAGCGAGAGCATGGATAGATGCCATGGAGAGGGTGTTTTGTTCCATGGAGTGTGCAGAGGATGAGAAGGTGCTATTAGCCAGTTATCACTTGCAGGGTTTAGCTTTGGCTTGGTGGCCCGCGGAGTGGGAGTTGACGTTCTAGTTCCGTCCCCTCCAGTAGATTTTATGACAGGAGTTCATTGTGGTCTTCGAGCGTGCTTTCAGCCCGGCTCATGTCAGATCGAAGAGGATGTATCAGTTCATGGAGTTGATCTAGGGGGACATGACAGTGATGTAGTACCGGTCCAGATTTATTGAGTTGGGTCGCTATGCATCTCATATTATGTCAGATGAAGGATTGAAGACTCAGCAGTTTGTCAGGGGCTTGAGGCCAGAGCTTATGCATCTTGTGATTGCAACCCGCATGGCAGATATGGAGGCAGCGTATCAGGCAACGCCAGCCTTGGAGGAGGACTTATTGACAGTGATTACCTATAGCACTCTTTTATAACTCACCTTTTATCTGGGAACTTGCATCTATTGCATATCGTTGAATTTTCATGCTTATTATAGTGCGATAAATTTTTATAACCCATTCACCCCCCTCTGGGTAAAATAACCAAATTATCTGGGCAACAAGTGGTATCAGAGCTCAGTCTCTCATATATCTAAAGATTTCATTATCTGAGAGCAAAGATCATAAATGACTATTATGATGAAAGGTCACTCTGTTGACTATCCTCCATAATTCAATAGTCATAACTATGACTTATGGATGATAGTTAAGGAAGAAAACCTTACTGTCACTTGGCCCAGAGAAAACTGAACAAACATTGATAAATTTAATCTCTCTCAATGTTAGGGCCAAACACTTTCTAGGACTCTTAAAAGAAATGCTCTACGGAATCTCAATCGGTACAATTGCACAAAAAACTTAGAACCAGTTGAGAATAGAATATGAAGAGTCTGCCTCGGACACATCCCAAGCAAAATCAAATGAGGAGACAAATGAAGAAATAGAATCACAGAACCAGACCATGTTCATGAGCCAACGGGATGGTCAATGGAAAACGACAAGCATATGACCACCCAATGCATGAAGAAAAGCATATCAAAAGATACACCATAACGTTTCATCAGAATATCTTTATACACTGGCAATATTTTTGGTTCATGCTAATGATGAATTTCTTGTGTTAATATTGTTGTCATGTTATTCCTTGCTCAAGTTAATTTTGTTAGCCGAAATTGCGCCTATCCTTCCTTTTGTCTTATTGTGGCTATATTATTTAATTAATTAAGTAGTACTAAAATAATAAGTGGGAAAGTTAAAATAAAATAAAAATTGAATTCACCGCCTTTCTCTTTTTCTCTCTCTTATCTTCAGCCACAATGGGTTCGCGGCTCCATAAAAAAATCACCTTTTAGGGCTTCAATTATCCTTTCGTTTTCATGTATCCTTCGTCGAGCTTCATTCTACGAAAACCCTTCATTCTCTCCAGCCCTCTGTTCCAAAATCTTCGCTAGTTCATTTATCCTTCTCTGAAAAATCATGGCTGCTATTACTTCAGACGCTCAATTCTTCGCCTCAGATGCTGAACGAGCTATGTTCCTCAGTACTAGCTCAATTATGTTGGTCGGCAGATGCGTTTATTTTGAGAAGCAAGCTGAAGTTAGATTAGATTTAGTCAAAAACTTGTAAGCAGTGAAGCTTTTCAAGATGTGTTTTTTGAAGGATGATACTTTGACAGAAGCAGATAGAGTTTTCTACTTCAATCTTGTTGAACAAGGCGAGAAGCTTGTTACATCCGTCCCGAATATTCGTATAGAGATTACTATACAACTGTTGGCAGAACTTCTAGAATGTTCTACTTTCGGAGTTGATCTTAGTAGTAGAATAGATATTAGAACAAAAGGACAATGCATTGTTGGACCGGATTTCAAAATTTTGAGTAAGAGAAATCTAGATATTATGCAAATGAATGCCAAAGTTAGTCTGCTACAAGCCATAGTTACTCATGTTTTGGTTCCAAGGGTCGGAAGCCATTCAACTTGTTCTGCTGAAGATTCTAATCTCTTGTTTGGTATTTTGGAAAAGAAGGAAATAAATCTAGTATTAATCATTTTTGAAACAATGATAGAAGGCGGTAGAGAGTCCAATAAAATTGCAAAGGCCGGTAGCAGGAAGAAGTTGTTCTGGCTACCATATGGGTCTCTGGTGACTCACATTTTGAAGCATTTCAATGTTGATATTCACAATGAGAAAGCTCGGCCATGCACTCTGATCAATACCAATATTTTGAAAAGAATCAGTTTTGAACTAAAAGGAAACCAATCGGTAAGGTGTACAACATCAAGTTCAATCATTACAAAGCCTACCCAGGAAACATAAGAAGCAGAACAACTCTCACAACCTGCAGAAACACTTAAGGAGCATGAAGAGCTTGCTCCCACTCAAAAAGAAATTGCAACGGCCTGTAGACAAATTGAAACAACTTTCCAGCAACTGATTGTAGATGTAAGGCCCATAGAATTGCAAGTTGAAGGGCAACCTCTCATAGAAGAAAGAGCACAATGTGAAGGGAAGCCCCAAGCAAAGGCTGCACACATTCAGGGAGAGCCTCAAGGTGAAGAAGAAGTATACTCTGAGGGGGAGCTTCAGTCAGAAAGATCTCCAATCATTGGGGAAGAACACTCAAAAGAATTCACAGACACTTGGATTGAAACTGAGCCTCAAACGTAGAAGGGACGTCAGAAGAAGCAGTAAGAAAAACACATGAAGAAATGCATACTAGAACTGCCTCATCTTCCACCATGGCTGATATGCTGCATAACACTCAAAGGCTTCGTGAGGAAATGGCTGACATAAAAATGAATATTCAACACTTTTATGACTATATGCATGATAAAGTTGAAAATATTGAGAAGAAAATACTTGACTCATATGAGCAATTTGAATGGAGACTAATAGAAGTGCAACATGAACTTACTTCTGACTACCTCGATACTCATCAACATAATATACAACTTGAGGACAAAATGGTTGCATCTTTAAAAGACATCACAGAGATCCTGAAAGTTCATTATGAAAAATTCCTGAGTTTGAAGAACCAGGTTCTGTCTTCTTCAGAAGATCAATAGTCAAGCTTGAATAAACTAAAATCTGATTAGATTACATGTGAAGGACAAGCAATTCACACTAGCCAAAAGATAGTAGAAGAGATAGAGAAACAAAAGGAAGAGATTCAGACAATCAGGGGAAAAAACTAGTTAGATCAAAACTTCCTTATTATACTGACAGTTGAACTAAAGCAGTTAACATCTCAGACTGCTAGTCAGCCACCTCCAGTAGCAGCTATTAATGTAAGACCATCCATTCCTTCTCCCTCCTTCTCTCTATCTCCTTCGCCTAAACCCTCTTAGTCTATTCAGTCAACATCTTTAGAAACCTTTCAGACCGCTTCTGTTCAACCTGTTAGGAGAACCAAAATCATAGTAAAATGCGCCCCTATGGGGGATCCTTCATGGTTCTCTATATCTATTTTTATTGAAATTGATCTCAGAAACCTAATTGTTCCTTCACTCCTTGATGATGACCATAAGTATCATCTCTTTCCCATATTTGTCAAATCACACTCATATAAAGCTCTATTTGTCAGAATGCTAAGAATTAACACTGCACTAAGAATGCAAGGATAAAGTACCCTTGGTATTAATCATCTTCTCAGAACTTTCATCAGACAAGAGCTTACTACATTCAATCAGATTATGGATCTCCATAAAGAATGTTTCAAATATACACGGGAAGAATGGAGCATAGTTTCTATAAATGTAAGTCTATTTGAAATAGATCTGCACAACATACTTGCATGAGAATATGATCCTATTTTATTTCAAGAATGGTCTCTGCAAAAATCTAAAAACAGTTTCATGATGTAAACTCTTCAGGCATCCAAGTTCTACAATATTTATCTCAAGATCTGCAACACAATAAAAGTACGTGGGCTTGATCCAATTTCTTTTGATATGTTTCTGAATCAAGAAAGGGAGTATCAGCAAGAGCTTACAGTAGTTGGTATCTATCCTCCACCATTATCTCATTCTTCTAATTTTCCCTCAACTTCTCACCAATATTTTAGAAAAAGAAAACATCTCTTATCTCATTCTCTATAAATCTCACCTCTGAACAACTATACTTCTTATGACAAACTTTTTCTGCTCTAATTTCTCTATCTACATGTCTCATATCCCGACTGCACCTTTTTGCTGAATGACAAAAAGGGGGAGAGAATGTCCATATGCCATATGTCAATCTTTGTGTCATCTCTCTCAAGAGTTTTGTCATCACCAAAAAAGAGAAGATTGTTGATCTAAAGATTATCTCTGTCAGTTTTGGTGATAACAATATTACTGATGAACATAATTATTCAATGATGACAAAAAGATCAGAAATGGTTGATAAATGAAATGCCTGAAAACAAGAAAAGAAAAACATCTGTAGCAAAAACACTCTAAGAAATCAGCTATGAATAAAATAATTTTACATAGGTGTAGTAAGTCTCTTAGGCACTAAAAGAAGAAGAAGAAAACATATATAGGTGATAACAATGAAACTGTTACTTAGTCGCATAAACATTGCGAGGAAAATGATTTAGGCGTTGTAAATACGGTAAAACTAATAGACGTAAAAATAAAACATAGGCGATATAAAAAGAAGAAAAGTAACTTAGACGTTATAGTTCACTTAGACGTTACTTCGCCTACCTATATCGCCTATCTTAGTCACATAGGCGCTACTTCACCTATCTCACTTAAGCATTGCCAACTTCGGTGCAAGATCGCCTATCCTCCTCTTAGAATTACAACATAGGCAATATAACGACTAAACTACTATAGGCACGAGATCGCCTATCTAAGTAAACCACCTATCTTTCTATAAGAGCTCAACAAAGGTGTTACTTCCCTTATCTCATTCACTTAGGCAACTAACACACATCGCCTATCTTGAAAGCTTCACCTATCCTAACATCTAAAGAAAGTTTTGCCTATCTAATAAAGACAAAACCTCTTAGGAGCTTGCATTTCGCCTATCTTGCTAACATAGGTCCTACTATTTCAACTTAAGTGATATTAACTTTATATAGGCACATAAACTTCACCTATCTTAATAAATAGACTTCGCCTATCTTATTTATAACGTCTATCTAAATTTACAAGAATTGCACTACTCCAACTATTTAAGTTTTATCTCTTTATCTTTAATAGTTGATTTAAACACACTTAATTGATAAAATCTTTTTAGGGTACAATATTTATTCAGCTTTGATTATATCTTCCTTATCATTTTAATTGTTATACCCAAGAAATTACATGTCTGCTATCTATCTTACAATTCTGTACTCTTTTGATAGCTGCATCTCTATACAAATCTGCACTTAACAAATATCAGCTATATGTCTTATATTATCTTGTACTAATGATACCTAAAATATCTTGAAATTAACTTAGTCAGCATATTGAAAGAAATTTCTTCACTGAATAAAACAATGATTAAACATTTACAAGCACCTAATTGTCAAGCTATTTGATAATATGTCTTACCTTTTGATAGGTGCAATAAAAATGCTTCTTAATAACCGTGGTGCATTATATGAAGAGAACTTAGTTGCTGTAACAAAATGAACTAAGACACGTCGACTATCTTATTATGTCTTAACTGATAATATATCGACTAAGTTTATAATTGACCGATCTTCAGTAAAATTGAAAATTTTGAATACATCAAATGCCACTAAATTTGCAGTGCTTTATTTTTCTGACTTGATCTACACTTGACTAACAGCCAGGAAAGGTATAGTGTCTATTTTATTTCAAGCTGTACTAATCAAGACAGATTCAGGGGACACGTTTCAAGACATGTTGTAGAGTAACAAATATTTTATGCAGTATTTCTCTAACCTCTATAGTCTGACAATCCCAGGATGGAAAAGAGAACCTATGAAAAGGACACTGCAAGAAGATAGGTTGATTTTCCCCTCTTTAGAAACTTGTTTAAAGAGCAAAAAGGAGTATCCATATTCTATCCTTTCATAGACTTCTCATAAAGAGTACTCGCCAAGAAAAATCAAAGAAGAAGAAACCTCTACACAGCTATAAGTCCAAGGACAATAAAGTTGCTCTCACTCTCAAATGTGTCTAACGTTCATCCGTCTGAGTCTAACGAAAATAAATGATGCACTTAACATCTCTCAGGATGTATCTAACGGACTAATAGTACAAGAGAGTTATAAATTGAAGCTGTAGGCAGAATGAAGAGCGGCATCTATTAAACACATAAAAAATCCAGTTAGCCAAGTAGTCAAGCAAGGCCAAATAAGTGCATCCACGATCACATCTTTTCAGCAAGCTTACATTGCACGGGTTGAGAGAAGCTGAAAATAAATTCAAGTCTCAACCACCATTATTGATGAGTGCTCGACGTGAAGAAGAAGCCAGACTGGATCTTCATTATAATCTTTCCTTGACTCTTCTTTAATCCTTACTTTCTGTTCAAGACCACTGTATCTTATTTTGATTTTTTCAGCTTGAACATTATTGTGCTTATTGTATACAACTCTACCTTTTAAGAGGTTATATCTGTGTAAACCCACTTAACAAGTGGTTCACTTCTCCTTGAAGGGAGAGTCCTTGCTCGAGGGCAAGAGTATCCTACAAGAGGTCGATATCCTGGATTCAGCTGTGCCATTAAAGCAACTGAGATCTTTGTGAGAGGATACCCGAGGTGTGGCTGAACACGAGCAGAAACAGTTAGGTTTAGTAAGCCTGCAAATTAGCTGGGTTTGGCTAACCCGTAAGCAAGCTGCGATCCTAATGAGAGGATGCTCGTGATGAGCTGAACACCTGATCAAAAATAACCTTTTTACTACTCCCGATTTGGGGGTGGTAGTGGAACTCCTAGTGTTTATTAGGGACTGGACATAGGACTGACTAGAGATCAATGCCGAACCAATATAAATCTCGGTGCTCATTTGTGAGGTTGTTTTTGTGTGACTGCATTGTGCTTGCTGTGTTCTTCATTCACTCTGAATTCATTTTAGCATTCTATCTCTGTCACACACCATTTGTTAACACCGACTGCTACAGCATGCTTCCACTTATAATCGTCCTGCTGATCTTTCAGTTTTCTCACAGTGATTACCTGCAACACTCTTTTATAACTCACATTTTATCCGAGAACTTACATCTATTGCATATCGCTGAAGTTTCATGCTTATTATAATGCAGTCAATTTTTATAACTCATTCACCCCCCTCTAGGTAAAACGACCATACTATCGGGGCAACAAGGGAGACAGAGGGGATCGACCCCTCCCACTTTGTGAGTGCGTGTGTGTGTTAGAGAGAGAGGGAGAGGGAGATAGAGGGAGAGAGGAGACGTCGAGAGAGGGAGAGAGAGAGGGAGACGGTGAGAGTGGGAGAGGACTCCGGCGAGGGAGGAGATGTCGAGAGAGGGAGACAGAGGGAGAGAGGAGACGCTGAGAGAGGGAGAGGGAGACAGTGAGAGTGGGAGAGGGAGACGATGAGAGAAGGAGAGGGCTCTGGCGAGAGAGAGTGAGGGAGATGGTGCTTACCAGAGGGAGTCGCCGCCACTGCTCGTCGGAGAGAGAGAGAGAGAGAGAGAGAGAGAGAGAGAGAGAGAGAGAGAGAGAGAGAGAGAGACCGCTGAGCGCCATTGTCCGTCAGGAGAGGGAGAGGGAGACCGCTGTGAGAGAGAGCGAGAGAGTCGAGCGCGAGGGTGGGAGATGGCGTGGGAAGGGGGAAATGAAATTGCTTCCAACGGGAACAAATTCCATCGGAAGTTTCAGATGAAAATTCCGACCTCACTTAATTATGTCGGAAACTCAAACGTAAATAATATTTTAGTCTTCAAAATTTTTGACAGATATTGGTTCGTCAGAAATGGCGTCGTAAGTTCCGACGGATCTTTCGACAGTATATTAATCCATCGACGAACAGGTATCCATCGAAAATACAGATGGAATTTCCAACGGACTCTTTTCCATCAGACATTTTCGTCGCTATAACCACCTTCTCTTGTAGTGAACTCCTAGATTGTTATTTGTTTATTGCTGAAAATAAAATATCAACAATAAACAATTAGAAATAAATAAAGTTAGAAATATAGCATATTGGGTCGATGTGTGTAGCCGCTAGAATTAAGAGTTCTATTGTCATCCGACAAGCGATTCTCGTGACAACAATCTCCTAGAGATACGACGATCTTCAGATAAGGCGAGACTCTTATCTCTCATCACCACGTTCTTGAAGAATGCTTTGCTAATCTCAATTGAACTTGCAAGAGCTCTTTTTGAGAAAGAGGAATGCACGAAATAAGAAAACGAGCGAGTGTGTTGTCAATTGTGTGCATCCACGGTGATCAATTTATAATTTTTATAAAACCATCTAAAACGTGACAATTGCGATAGATGAGAAATCGCGTCCGCAAGGGACACCTCCCTTCGTTTTCCAATGGATGCATTTGTCCGTTTAAGGACGCGATTCATGTGATTTTAGAATGGTAACAATATCAAGAGAGGAAGGTTCTAAATCACTGATTTTAAATCACCGACAAAAATGCAGTGCTTTAATACACTGCTAAGGCCGCGTTTGAAACTCATCGGCCAAAGCACTTTCAAGAAAAATCTATGTGCCATACTTAATTCACATAATACCGGTGATTATAATCATTAAAAATCTTCAAGAATCCACCTTTAGATAGCTTCGAATGATTAACAGAGTTAGGCACTTTTGTGCCTGGCTCTCTCTCCTCTGCAAAATTTTTTTCGGCACAAAAGTCAAGATGGCTCTGTCCATTTGAAACCAATTAAATTCTGTCAGAAGATTATGTCTAGAAATCCATGTCCCAATGGTTATCAAACGCAGTCTAAATCCAACATGGGCCAGGGTGTGGCACAGTCCAAAACGAAACAGAAGAAAACCGAGTTTTGAAAGACAACGAGCACGTATATTACGTAAACCTTGTATTAATTAATTATCCTCTAGCAAAGGAGAAAACCGGTGAATCATCAATCTTTTTCCTATGACTTTACATTGAAACCTAGAGACGAGAACAACCAGAGCATTGTTCTACCCAACCATACGTATCATGCATGCATGGCTTCATATTCCGTACGTACTGTATAGATATGCATGCATGACTAGAATTTCCAGGTAGGTAGACAAATAGTAAGAGCTACGTACGAATAGGGTCAAACTCGTCCTCTGTCATGGATTATCATGATTTTTTAAATGACTCCTAATTAACCAATTAATGACTATCCCTCTGTCCCCAAATTATAAGTTAACGCTAATTAAGGATTATAATTCGATAAACAGAATTATTTTATCGAATATATTTCGATTTTCTTACTTTCTTGACTTACTAAAAACAAAAAGTGTTTGAAATATATATAGTTTGAGCAGCAGTTCAATAATTAATTCAATAATAAAAAGAACACTTTTGTTCGACGACGTCATAATCATAAAATGGGTGAAAGAGGGTTGTCAAGTACGATGTGGAGATTTTGAGAGAAAGTGGAGCCATGTACAAGGGTAATTAAAGTTTAATATTCTGTCTAACGTATGGACACAATTAAGTTGCAGGTTGGGTAACGGGAAATTAAAATTTTTAAATCGGTCATTCTTCAAATATTCAAACAATTTCAGGGCCGGGTTAGGATTTAGGGATAGTTGCAAAAATAACATTCTTACGTGCATATCTTTACAGGAATCACGCTTTTATGCACATATATTAATAAAACAAATAAGCTGACAACATATGTATAAAGATAAAGTGTGGTTCATTACCATCTAATTAAGAACATGAGGGCGGCACGTAAACGGAAGAAACACACATTTACACATTTTTTGCATCACAATTGTCGACGTCTGCTGCCTAAGAAGACAATATTCTCTCCAGTTATAATTCCACAGCAGCTGGCATCCTCTAGGCTAGCTAGCTCTCTCTGCAAGGACATGGCATATGGACCCATGCATGAGTGTACAGGAACATGACTACAACCATAGACACATAAACATGCATGAAACGTGCCCACTGCAAGAAACATTAGCTCATTTTAATATATCTTGATACCTGCATCCAACTTTGCCTAATATGTCGACAGTACTGCATCACTAGATAGACCCAATCACATGCATGCACCACGCCCCGGCAATAATCCGCTAACAATGCTTAAAGAACAGAAACCGGATCCCACGTGCATGGCAGCAACAATGCTAAGTATTTATTCTCTTACATCCTCCACCGTAAACAAAGGGAGAAATGTTTATTACCCGTGTAAGAGAGTAAGTTTATTATCCATCCTATCTTTCATTGGGCCATATATGTAGTGCGTGGGTCTCATTTTTTTTATCAATTTTACACGTATTTTAATGAGATTTTTAATATTACAAGGATGGCAAATAACTATTTAAAGATGAAAAATAACTATCTAATGGTGAAAAATAACTATGTAAGGGTGATAGATAGTCAACTCATGTCAGTTTTCGCGTATTCTCGAGATGACGGATGAGACTTCCAATGCTATTTAAGGGTGACAAATAACTATTTAAGGGTGAAAAATAATTATCTACGGGTGATAAATAACTATGTAAGAGTGACAAATAGTCAACTTCTATCAATTTTCGCGCATTCTCGAGACGACGAACGAAACTTCCAATGTTATTTAAGGGTGAAAAATAGCTATCTAAGGGTGACAAATAACTATGTAAGAGTGACAAATAGCTCAATTTTCATGTATTCTCGATGCAACAAATGAGACTTTCAATACTATTTAAGGGTGATAAATAATTATCTAAGGGTGAAAAATAACTATCTAAGAGTGACAAATACATGAATAAGTGTGACAAATGGATAGAAGTGTACATAAGTATTTAAGAAGCATTTAAGGTATTTAATGGGTGGGATACACCAGCTATTTAAGAGTGACAAATACATGAATAAGGGTGACAAATGGATGGAAGTATATATAGACATTTAAAAAGCAATATTTAAAGAATTTATGGGTGGGACACACTTGTATTGGAAGCCTCACCCTTAGATAATTATTTGTCACCTTTAAATAGTATTGGAAATTTCATTCGTTGTCTCGAGAATACGTGAAAATTGACAGAAGTTTGTTATTTATCACCCTTACGTAACTATTTGTCACCCTTGGATAGCTATTTTTCATCCTTAAATAGTATTGAAAGTCTCATTTGGGAATGTGTGAAAATTGACAGGAGTTGACTATTTGTCACCTTTATATAGTTATTTGTCACTTTTAGATAACTATTTTTCACCTTTAATAATTATTTATCACCCTTGTAGCATTAAAAATTTAATTAAAAATATGTGTAAAATTGATAAAAAGTGGACTCCACACATTATATATGTGGCCCAATGAGAGATAGGACGAGTAATAAACTTACCCTCATACACGGCTAATAAGTATTTCTCCAAAAGATTACTCCGAGACCTTAAAACCTGAGAAGGAAGAAGACATGCAAACTTTGAACAAAAATCTCATGAAAATGCATGAGGGCGCACACACAGGCGATGGAGCACGTCAGACATCCTTGATATATATATATATATATATGTAGCAATAAGTCTAGACTTTGGCCCTCTTGTTCTTCCTTGTGCTTGATGAATCAGCATCATCTTGAACCTCGGGGTCGCCACGATCAGTACTGATGATAACCTCCTCAGAATCATCTTCGGCCTTTTTTTCTTCAAGTGATTTCCCTGCAGGCCCAGGGAGATCCAAGGACGTGGGAGAGCGAGCGTTTCCATTGTCCACCCTCGGTTCAAGCACACCCAAGGGAACCGATGGGCCACCTCTCGGAGGTCTAGGACTTCCAGAAGCTTGTGGAGGCCCCGACGCCAGATTTCGACCTGCAAGACTAGTACCCATGACCTACCTATAATCGTCGTCGGACTTCGGCATCTCTCTCCTACGATCAGTCATCAAACCCAGGCGTGTATTCATCGTTCTACACATGGTGGAATCCAATGGAAGTGCAAGGATGAACCGAAAGGGTTAAAGGAACAAACGAGACAACCTGGAGAGAAAGAATGTGCTCTTCGTGTTATTTCCGAGAGCCACTGTTTCCTTCATATATAGATGCATTGCATATACAATAGATGGGAAGCCAACCACTTTGTGACGTGGAGGCATATCACATATATAGGTATAACAGAACATAACAAAAGTTGTTGCGAGGATAAATATTCCCAGATGAGGATAATATCAGGTTGGACTTATCTCTAATATCCACCCGCAAGTTGAAGGCTCCAATGACTGGACGTTCAACTTGGTTCGAAGATCAGTGAACCGACTGGAGGGTAAAGGCTTCGTGAGAATATTTGCTATTTGGTCTTTGCTCGAAATAAATTTCACCTGCAACTTTCCTTGGGATACTTGATCTCGCACAAAGTGAAAATCAATTTCTATATGTTTGGTGCGTGCATGAAAGATGGGATTGGCTGTCAAATAAGTAGCTCCTAAATTGTCGCACCAGAGTATTGGTGGTGCTGATGGAAGAAGATCAAGTTCCTTGAGAAGTGATTGGAGCCATATCAACTCAGTAGTTGCATTGGCCAGAGTACGATACTCAGCTTCGATAGAGGAACGGGCAATAGTATGTTGCTTACGAGCAGACCAAGAAACAAGATTTGCACCCATATATATGGCATAGCCACCAGTGGATCGGCGATCGTCAGGGCAACTCGCCCAGTCGGCATCAGAGAATGCTTGAAGCTGTTGAGAGACTCCTTTGCGAATAAGAAGACCAAAGGGAGTAGTGTGTTTTAGATAACGAAGTATCCGTTTCACAGCAAGCCAATGATCTTCTCGAGGGTGCTGTATAAATTGGCACACTTTATTCACAGCATAAGTGATGTCAGGACGAGTCACTGTAAGATATTGTAGTGCCCCAACCGTGCTGCGATATAGATATTCGTCAACAATTGGTTGACAAGAATGAGTTGACAAAGTGGCTGTGGTACTCATGGGCGCTTTCATTGGCTTAGCTTCAAGCATGGAGGTGCGGGTAAGCAACTATGTAATATATCGCTGCTGGGTAAGAATAAGACCAGTGCTGGTTAGAGTGACTTCTATCCCAAGAAAATAGTGCAAGGGACCAAGATCTTTCAAAGGAAACTCATATCCAAGCTGCTGAATGAGAGAGTCAATAACTAAAGTGTGTGTGCCGGTGATGATAATATCATCATCGTATACCAAGATGACAATAAAGATATGCTATTGCTTATAGTAAAATAGAGAGGCATATGTTTTGGATCCTTGGAAGCCAAGTGTGAAGAGAAAAGAGCTCAGACGTGCAAACCATGCACGAGGTGCCTGCTTTAACCCATAAAGTGATTTGCGGAGCTTGCAAACATACTGTGGATAGCGCTCATCAATAAAGCCAGGAGGTTGAGACATATAAATATTTTCTTTTAAGTGACCATGGAGAAAGGCATTGGAGACATCCAACTGCCGAATGGGCCATTGTCATGAAATAGCGATAGAAAGAATGGCCCGAATGGTGGTGGGCTTGACCACTGTAGACACGCCAAAATTGACGTTACTGTGAGTGCATCTCGTATTACCTTGTAATGTCCCAATTTGACCCTCCAATTAACTTTGTTTGAGTTATTTTCCCCAATTTTCTTGGATTTCTCCATTTTTTCCCTCTTCTTATTTTTTCCTATTTTTCTAGATTTTTTTTGGGCAGTTTTCTCTATTTTTTGGATTCACGACTTGAAGTGGGGCGTGTTTTAATTAACGGCCTGGTCTGAGACGCGTTTTGAAGAAAGGACGACTAGAGGCAAAGGCGTCAGTTTCTGGAATTTTCCGATTTCCAAAACAGAAAAATAAGAATTAACGACCCTCCTTGGGTCGTGTTTTTAAATAACGCCTCTCCCTCAGGCGTCTCTTCATCATTTTTAAATACAGAAAGTTTTTATTGCTAAAATTAAATCCGTGAATTAACGCCTTTGTCCCAGTCGTGATTTCAATTAACGCCTTGACCAAGGTCGTCAATTCTTGTTCAATTCCGAACTCCAACAGCACCCCTTCCCTTTCTCACTTACACTCCTTTTTCACTTGCGAGAGGGTTCCTATGGCTTCCTAATATTGAAAGGACACTTGGAGGAAGGATCCCCCTTTCCATCCTACCAAAACTAAGTTTTCTAATTTTTTATGGAATTAATTCTGAATTTCCCTTCCTTTCCTCATTTAACCTCCTTTTCCACTTGGGAAAGAGTTCCTATGACTTTCCCAAGATTGAAGGGACACTTGCATAAGGTTTATCTCTTCCAAATCCAACTAAAATATGTTTTCTTATTTTCTCTTGGAATTAATTCCGAATTTCCCTTCCTTTCCTCATTTAAGCTCCTTTTCCACTTGGGAAAGAGTTCCTATGACTTTCCCAAGGTTGAAGGGACACTTGCCTAAGGTTTATCTCTACCAAATCCAACTAAAACATGTTTTCTTGTTTTCTCTTGGAATTAATTCCGAATTTCCCTTCCTTTCCTCATTTAACCTCCTTTTTCACTTGAGAAAGGGTTTCTATGACTTTCCAATGTTGAAGGGACACTTGCCTAATGTTTATCTCTTCCAAATCCCACTAAAACATGTTTTCCTAATTTCCCTTGGAATTAATTCCGAATTTCAACCCTATAAATAGAATCTCTCTCTCCCTTGTGAAAGATCATAAAGATCAATTCAAGAGGAGGTGCTGCCGGACCAAAGGCTCAAGGAGGAAGACTCCCATGCACCTAAAAGCTTCATCCATGGAGTTCTTCTTCCTCTATTGAAGATTTGAAGCCTCTACATCCATGGAGTTCTACATCATCTTCTTCCTCCATTGAAGATCTTCATCCTAGCTTGAAGCCAAATTGGAGAAAACCACTAAGCTTTCCCCTCCTATCTCTTATTTTTGCTTTAGTTAATTGCATGCATCATATCATTTTTTCTTTTATTTCTTTATTGAGATCTTCCCCTATTGTGCACTCTAGCACATCTCCATAGTGCAACACTTGCACATCTCCCTCTATTCTTCATCATACATCATCTTTTACCTACCCTTTTGCATAGGGGTTTAAAGGCCAAACACCAATAAGGTGTGTTCATATCCATGCTTTCTATGTCCATATTTACATTTAGATTTGATGCTACACATCTTGGTTTCTAATCCATGTTTGTTTATTGGTGTTTGTTAATTTTGCAAGGGTAATCAATCAAGGAAAACTCTCTTCATCGGCCGGCCGATAGAAAGAGAAGGTGCACTCACAATCTCCCCCGCATTTAAGGTATTTATATCGCGATCCCTCCATTGATTATTTGTTATATCCTTTGAGGCCCTCGCGTCTCTGGCGATCACATTCCCCTTAGCATCCTCTCATGCTCCCCTTTTCTCCCTCTTTTCCCATTCTTCTATTCATTTTCTTTTTCCTTTTAATTGTTCTAAGTGGATTTCTTAGAATCTACAAATTGGCGATCACGGTGGGACACCTTTTGTTTTTCTTTTGATTACCCTTTCCCCTTGGGCACCCACGTGTGCCATCTCCCCTTTTGCACCCACGGTGCGTCTCCCTTTGTGCTCCACGTAGCACTCTCCCTATGTGATTTGTTAGTTTGATAGGTTTTTAGAAATTCCATTTATCCATCTCTTTTTTTTTAAAAAAAATGATGAGCATGCTATATCCCTTGTCATGTTTGATTGCCATGATTCTTATACTGAGATTGTGAGTGTTTTTCATTTCTGTCGGTATTTTCCACTGTTTGAGCCCTATGGTTGTTGAAGTATTGAAGTAATTAACGCCCCTCTCAGAGGCGTCTTTTATCAGTATAACGCCTCACATCAAGGCGTCTTTTACTTGAATAGCGCCTTACTGTAAGGCGTCATTTTTATTATCATTGTTTATTCGTGCTGATTACTGCCATTTGACGCCCCTGCTCCCGGGCGTCCATTCTAGAGAAAGCGCCTCACCCTAAGGCACTATTTTACTCTGCTTGCACTTTTACAGTGACTAGCGACTGACGCTCAGACGCTATTTATGGATATAGCGACCCTTCCCAGGTCGTCATTTTTGTTCTGTGTTGTTATCTGCTTGATACTGTCTGCTGCATTCATCCTTGCATTGGTTTGGGAGACCTCCTCTCCCCACACTTTTAGGAGTCACACCACCCTCTTGGTGAAGGAAGGACCCTCCATTGAGCACTCCGTCTCATTGGACCGAAAATTCCTAAACCAAGTCTCCATAAGTCCCCGCACCCGTGGATTCCCTCACGGACGCTGGCAGGTTGTACCTTTGAAGTCCCGGGTTTAGTTGGCCTATGCATGGTGAGAGAGTGTTCCTAGTTGGCATCGGAGAAAACCACATTTGAAACTAGGTTCCCCCCTTGAGTGATCACATCAATTTGCATAAAATCAATTAATTTGCCAAGGTTCAAATAAAAGAAATCAAAGGTAACCCCATCCTAGCTTGTTTGCTATCTATGTGAGCTATTTTGATTGCATATTGAATTGTTTGGGATACCTTGATAAGAAAGTCAACATGTTTAACTCAATTAATGTTCATGAGGGCGATCAGCCTAGCACATCTTATTCCCTTCAATTTCAACATATTCATTACAACTCTCACCATAATCTTTTAAAGGGACCACGCCCTCATCTTCACGGTTTTGCCCCACCCATGGGCAATATCCAATCCCATGGTCCCTCGCCTCAATCGCGAGCCACTACTCCTACGGGACCGTCTCCTCCCGAAGATGAGAAGGTCTCTCAGATCTTGCATGCATTAGATCATCTCACCCCTCAACAAATCCAAGCCCTTAAGGCCGTTGTTGAGGGTGCACCTCATTCCCCTCATCCTCCTTCCAATCCTACGCGGGTGGCCCATCACCCACTTCCCTCTTCTATTCACATTCCTACCCGGGTAGCCCATCACCCATCTCCTCCTATTCACACTTCTCCTCGGGTGGTCCAATACCCACCTCCTTCGTCCACACCTACCCCTATTCGGGTGGCCCGTCACCCGCCTCCTTTTATTCCTCCTCCACCACAGCCCCAAGGCCCATTTATTCCTTGCAACCCGGCCCATCCGGGTTCTTCTATGGGTCATCCCATTAATCCCCTTCCACGGCCTTTTTGTGCGGCCCCTCCTTCAAGGCCCTGCCGACCCTCTGTTGCTCAAGTCACACCCCTCCAACAAACTCTTCTCGACAAAGTCACTTTGTTGGAGGAACAATTAAAGAGGGTTACGAGCCCACGGCCCGCTCCTCCTACTCTAGTCAATCCCTTTTATGCGGCTCTAAATGACATTACAAAGATGGAGAGAGATTGGAAGGATAGGAGAGACGGCTACGGCGTCGACAGTTCAAGCAAGCAAGAGCTGGCAGATTTCAACGTTCAAGTGGACGCTGTCCATCCTCCACCCATTCACCCCGTTCATTCATATGGCCCTCCGCCTCCGCCTACGCATTCACACTTGCATTCACCACATCATCTACAATACCATTACATTCCACCACCTACTAATACATCTCCACCATGGCATCCACTTGAACTCGATAATGAAGAACCGGCAATTGAAGAATTCAAGACGGCACATGATGATGAAGCTCTGCAGGCATCCCTTCCGAGTTTTCTTCGTTTTCCTCTCCCTCCGCTACCACTGGATGAACCCCCTGCTCAAGATGATGCCATCGTCCTTAATATAACCCCCGCTTCTAAGACTTATTGGTGTTATGACGAGGGATCAATACGTCAATCACCCATGTCGGCGCACCAAGACATGTCTCCTACCCCAGACACCGCTCGCCCCATCCGGCGTTTCCTCCGGACCAAACCTGATACTTTTACACCTCCTGCTATACCATCAGCCTCCACAGCACCGGCCTCCGCTAAACCTCCACCTGCTATACCATTAGCCTCCACTTCATCAGCTAACCTCCTATTACCGCCACCTCGGCCCTCCATTATACCTTTAACCCATGACCTAGCCACTCCTATTCCACTACTTAACCCTTCACCCTTACCCGTGGCTAATCCTGAGCAGGATTCACCCCTTTTTGCACTCGAGCCAACCCCGACTGCTTCCGAGCAAAGGGAGAAGCTCGACGTGTTTGAATCGCCATTTCCACTCACCCTTTCTCCAACACCTTCCATTATACCTCCACCATCTATGGAACCTTCCGCCTCCGCTTCACCCCCCTTTACTACTCGGAACGGGTGTCCTTCTGTAAGTACTTGTGATGAAGATGATCAAGAGCCGGAAAAGAAAGATTTGGCCGCGGCCATGATGTTCAAGATGCAAGAACTTATTTGTCGAATGCCAATCCGGGTTGTTGTGCCAAGAATGGTCGAAGAGGCCAAGCCCCCGCCGCTGCTCGCCAGAAGAGAATGCCAAGCGTTGATGCCGTATAAGTCTATGTCCAAGGGCCAGACAGGGCACCCCTTGTTCCGATCCTTCAATCTGGAACCTTCTATTTCATACAAGGGGCGAACGCCCGCTTTGTTCAACACTTTTCAAACACCACAATCCTTGGATATGACAATGCTTCACGCTCTAATTTTCCAATTCTCTCACATTGTCACTCTTCACCCTCCAAGGGAGTTGGCAGTGATTGTTAAAGCTTCATCACAGACTTTGATTTTATCCGGTTGTACACTTTTGCTGCCGTGGAGGGGTAGACATGCTTCCACTAAGGGACCTTCCACCTTCTATTCAACTTCACCCACATTCACATCTATCATCGATTTTTCATGGGCCACTCCACAGGCGAAGAGGAGGATCTCATCCTCTCATCCCTCGTATTCTTCACATTCTTTGCATTTCATGCATTCATTGTATCTGTTGCATTGCATCCGCATACATTTGCACTTCTTCTTTCCCGGGTTTCCGGACCCGTATCTTCCCCGCCTTCCGGAACCTCCGGATCTTTCGCATTTCCCATCTTATTCATCTTCATCCTCAGGATCTGCGGGTCCCCTTACACTGCCCGGGCATTGCACCCTCTCTAATCTTTCCTCAGGGCATCGCGCCCCTTTCCAACCATTGCATCCGGACTCCCCAAATTTCTCTCCCGTCCTCCCTGGGCATCGCGTCCCATGGTATCTTCCTCCTCCGGAACCTCCGGATCTCGCTCTTTGGGCATCGCGCCCCTGCACACCCTCAAGTCCGTATCTTCTGGGCTTCTTACTGATTCTCCCTGGGCATTGTGCCCCTTTCCGTCTTCTTCCTCCGGAACCTCCAGACTTTCTCCCAGGGCATCGCGCCCTTTTCTATCTTCTTCCCCCGGAACCTCCAGATCCTTCACCCCTCCCTCAATCCCTTGGGCATGATGCCCCTTTCCATTTTCTAGCCTCGGAACTTCCGGACCTTCCATCTTTCCTCCAATTCATCCTCTTGCTTCTCCGGGACATCATGTCCTTCATTCTTTTCTTCCTTTTCTATCATCTTTTTTCATTCCGAGGGCAACACGTCCCTCGATATTTCCCTCCGGAACCTCCGGACCCTCCTGATCCTTTTCATCCACTCTTCCCTGGGCACCGTGTCCCTCGGCATCTCATTCCTCCGGAACCTCCGGACCCTCCATCTTTCTTCCGATTCATCTTTCTGCTCCTCCGAGACATCACATCCTTCATTTTCTTCCTCCTTTTCCATCATCTTTTTCCATATTTCTTCCCTGGGCACCGCGTCCTTCGATATCTTATCCCTCCGGAGCCTCCGGATGATTCCTCCTATCACGATTCTCCTCCTTTACTCCCAGACCCTCCAGATCCGCCTCTTTCCATCTATCAATTTCTTCTTCTGATTCCCCCTAATCCTGGGTCCGACCCAACTTCTTCCACATCCGCTGCCTTGGGCATCTGCCCATTCTCTCACTGCTTTCGAGGCTTTAGTCCTCACTCCTCCTTCTAATTCTCCGCTTCTTCTGTAGACCTTTCATGTGATCAGGGTCTCCACACCTTAGTGAGGGAGTTCTAGCCCTCGCCTCTCTTCCTTTTTTTACTTATTCGTCTGAGTCTGGTCTTGGCACCACTCCTTCTTGTTAAGCCACTTTCAAACCCTTTGCTTCCAATCCTTTTGACTGCCAAAGAGGACTATCCCACGATGATCAACCTCGCCTCTGACAGCTGCTTCTACAAAGGTTGCAAGGTAATATATTGGCGTAAGTACGCATTATTATGATATCATTATCTCACGCATGATTTTCAAAGTGAAGTGCTTCTTATCATGATTAAGAGTGATATTTTAAGCCTTTATCCTAGGAATTTATCTGTATTGAATTTCATCTTAAAAAAAAAAACTGAAAGAGTCTTTAGGCTCTGTAGCACCTTTGGTTAATAAAAAACCCACGCCGGGAATTCGACGTTCTCTCCCCGCTTGTTAAGAGCAACCCTTAGCTGGGCATCACACACACTTCACGGCGTCTTTAGCCGGCTCTTTTGATAAAACACCGTTGCTACTTTGGCCATGCCATGAGTATATCTGAAAGTCTTTTCTCTTCTTTACTCGGCCGAATGCAGGGGCAAGAGGTTGACGGATAAGATGACCAACTAGGTAATCCCCAATACGAGAGGAGTCTTAAATAGGGGCAGTCTTGACCCAAAATCAATATGAGTTTTCATATGAGTTTTCATGATATACATCTCGCCAAAAGGGCTATTATGAAAATCAAGTCAAAATTTCGATAAAAGTAAAATTATGAATTATGACATGTCAAGAGTGGCAAAGTCCCCGCAGGGAAAACCCTGGTCGTATGCATGTCAAGGGTCTAAAAATCAAAGGCACAAAGTCCCGGCACAACAGACTACCTCTTTGAGGGGAAACACCTTGGAAGGAATTCAAGTCCCGACATCTCCCATCCTGCATAAAGCTTATCCTCAATTATTCTTCTCTTCTCCCTCTAAGACCGAATGTTTCTCGGGTATGGCCTTGGTAGGAGTACCGTTAATCAAGGGCAGTCAGTTATAGGGCACCACCCTTCAATGCACGCTCGGCTTTGGGTAATTTTAGCAAAAGGGGAAGGAACAAGGACCCCTAGCCAGTGGTTCAAAAATACACTTTGATGCTGCATTAACAATGTCTAAACTAAAAAAATAAAAAAATCAAAAGAAAAAAAATAAAAAAAACTTGAATATTTCCTAAGTCAAAATCTAAAAAAAAATTGAATATTTTCTAAGCCAAAATCCAAAAAAAATTGAATATTTCCTGATCAAAATCCAACAAAAATTGAATATTTTCAAAATTCATAATAAAAATTCAAATATTTTTCAAAATCCACATAAAAATTTAAATATTTTCAAAACTCATAAAAATTTGCATATTTCAAAATCTAAAAAAATTTGCATTGTATTTGTCTGATGGTGCTTTTTGCAGGAACAACAACTTTGCAAGGACCAAGAGCACGGGATGAGTCCTCTCCATTCATTGCCATCTACCTTTTGATTCTTCCCATGTTCACAATTGATCACATCTTCATAATTTGCTACGCATTACTCCGATTATTCATCTCCAAATCTTTTTTATCAAATCTTACTGATCACTCCGTCGATGGGCATTATCAGATCTTGATCATTCAACTCCAAATCTTGATTAGCCAAGTTGTCATCCTCATGACAAACGACAAACAATGATGCTATGCTATCTATGCTTTGATGATGCTATCTATGCTATTCTTGAATATGATACATACCTGCTATTGATGCTTTGATTCATGCTATGCTTAAATGCATTATTCATTGCTTGTTATCTTTTATATCTTGGCTGATGAATCTTTGAGCGCAGGAAGAAGCTTTTGGTCCCACCGACTGGGCATCATCATCCAAGCCCCACGGTGCTTGCACCTCATTTCTCAGTTCCCCCATGCTCATTGCTATCACCATCCCCCCTGTATGCATTCTACTATATGTTACATACGCTACTAGATTATATCAAGGACCTTGTGACTTTGGTAAATCTGGGATTTGAGTTCCCCTTCATCAAAAACAATGATGATTCCAGAGGAGTCTTAGTCACACGGATAGGCCGTTGAGCCGTCCAAGACTGGGGACGATGGTTCCCTTTTGCGAGTTGATGCGTGGATAAACGGGCTTCGGCTTAGTATCAGCTCGCAGAATAGGTTTCTTGACCCAATCTTGGCAGTTTAACAATATTATCCTTGATTATCTTATATTTTCATTTATTTTAATTTTTCCTTTTAAACCCAGCATGCATTCATATAGGAGTTTGAAACAATTTTTGGAAAATTATTCTGATAAGCTGATTTGGAGAGTTAAATTGATCTTAATCTTTACAGATATGAGATATTCATTGCTGATGGAATCCTCAGTTCGTTTTGTCACTGTTTTGGGTCATTTTCTCGAAAACTCCTTGTTTAGATTTCTATCATCTTATCTCAATCCTTTTACTTTAATCCACCTTGGCTGCAGCACGTCCACATTGGCTGGTAACCGCTCCCCAATGGTGAAACCTACAGGTTTGTGACCTGGGGTACTTCCACCGCGCTGGAAGTTGATCATTCTCCTTCGTGCCCGCGTGCACACTCCTCCTCTTATCCAAACATCGTTGATTTCATTGAATTTCCGGGATTACTTCATCTCGAGCTTTTGATTTCATTCTCATCAAGTGATGTTGATTGCGTGTCTCATCACACCTTGGCATCTACTTTTCAGTTTGCTCTGCTCCCTTGCAAAGCAGACGCCAAGGCGGGGCAGCTGTAGACACGCCAAAATTGACGTTACTGTGAGTGCATCTCGTATTACCTTGTAATGCCCCAATTTGACCCTCCAATTAACTTTGTTTAAGTTATTTTCCCCAATTTTCTTGTATTTCTCCCTTTTTTCCCCTCTTCTTATTTTTTCCTATTTTTCTGGATTTTTTTTGGGCAGTTTTCTCTATTTTTTGGATTCACGACTTGAAGTGGGGCGTGTTTTAATTAACGGCCTGGTCTGAGGCACGTTTTGAAGAAAGGATGACTAGAGGCAAAGGCGTCAGTTTCTGGAATTTTCTGATTTCCAAAATAGAAAAATAAGAATTAACGACCCTCCTTGGGTCGTGTTTTTAAATAACGCCTCTCCCTCAGGCGTCTCTTCATCATTTTTAAATACAGAAAGTTTTTATTGCTAAAATTAAATCCGTGAATTAACGCCTTTGTCCCAGTCGTGATTTCAATTAACGCCTTGACCAAGGTCGTCAATTCTTGTTCAATTCCGAACTCCAGCAGCACCCCTTCCCTTCCTCACTTACACTCCTTTTTCACTTGCGAGAGGGTTCCTATGGCTTCCTAATATTGAAAGGACACTTGGAGGAAGGATCCCCCTTTCCATCCTACCAAAACTAAGTTTTCTAATTTTTTATGGAATTAATTCCAAATTTCCCTTCCTTTCCTCATTTAACCTCCTTTTCCACTTGGGAAAGAGTTCCTATGACTTTCCCAAGGTTGAAGGGACACTTGCCTAAGGTTTATCTCTTCCAAATCCAACTAAAACATGTTTTCTTATTTTCTCTTGGAATTAATTCCGAATTTCCCTTCCTTTCCTCATTTAAGCTCCTTTTCCACTTGGGAAAGAGTTCCTATGACTTTCCCAAGGTTGAAGGGACACTTGCCTAAGGTTTATCTCTTCCAAATCTAACTAAAACATGTTTTCTTGTTTTCTCTTGGAATTAATTCTGAATTTCCCTTCCTTTCCTCATTTAACCTCCTTTTTCACTTGGGAAAGGGTTCCTATGACTTTCCAATGTTGAAGGGACACTTGCCTAATGTTTATCTCTTCCAAATACCACTAAAACATGTTTTCCTAATTTCCCTTGGAATTAATTCCGAATTTCAACCCTATAAATAGAATCTCTCTCTCCCTTGTGAAAGATCATAAAGATCAATTCAAGAGGAGGTGCTGCCGGACCAAAGGCTCAAGGAGGAAGACTCCCATGCACCTAAAAGCTTCATCCATGAAGTTCTTCTTCCTCTATTGAAGATTTGAAGCCTCTACATCCATGGAGTTCTACATCATCTTCTTCCTCCATTGAAGATCTTCATCCTAGCTTGAAGCCAAATTGGAGAAAACCACTAAGCTTTCCCCTCCTATCTCTTATTTTTGCTTTAGTTAATTGCATGCATCATATCATTTTTTCTTTTATTTCTTTATTGAGATCTTCCCCTACTGTGCACTCTAGCACATCTCCATAGTGCAACACTTGCACATCTCCCTCTATTCTTCATCATACATCATTTTTTACCTACCCTTTTGCATAGGGGTTTAAAGGCCAAACACCAATAAGGTGTGTTCATATCTATGCTTTCTATGTCCATATTTACATTTGATTTGATGCTACACATCTTGGTTTCTAATCCATGTTTGTTTATTGGTGTTTGTTAATTTTACAAGGGTAATCAATCAAGGAAAACTCTCTTCATCGGCCGGCCGATAGAAAGAGAAGGTGCACTCACAATCTCCCCCGCATTTAAGGTATTTATATCGCGATCCCTCCATTGATTATTTGTTATATCCTTTGAGGCCCTCGCGTCTCTGGCGATCACATTCCCCTTAGCATCCTCTCATGCTCCCCTTTTCTCCCTCTTTTCCCATTCTTCTATTCATTTTCTTTTTCCTTTTAATTGTTCTAAGTGGATTTCTTAGAATCTACAACCACATGACTGAATGTGTCGATGTAGTCAACTCCAGCTTGTTGAGTGTATCCTTTGGCGACGAGGTGAGCCTTGAACCGATCAATGGTACCATCTGGTCGTCGCTTTATTAATTTGGAAGACCCATTGACTTCCGACTATATTGGCATTTGGGGGTGGGGGCACAAGCTCTCATGTCCCATTTGTTTGGAGAGCTGAGACCTCATCGGCCATGGCAGCACTCCATTCTGGGTACTTAGATGCACTGGTAAAAGAGGTGGGCTCCACAACTGCGGCTGCCATGGTAAGAAACGCTGTAGGTGGCTTATGCTTGCTGGGGCGTGGACGTAGCTGCATGTGATGGGTGTGCTGCAAATTGGAATGAGCAGAGGGTGACGACGGTCCAGAAGACAGCTGGAGAACATCCTTGCCAAGATCTACCACAAGTGGAAGACCATCCATGTTGGTAGTGGTAATGGTATGATGTGGTGGGCAAGATAGGTTCGGTTGGGGAGCTGGCGGTGGATTTATGGAAGATGTGGTGGGAGGACATGAGGGCTGGTTGGGAACCACAGTAGAGGATGTGCCGTCTCCCTCATGGACAGCTTGCTCGGCTGAGGGGGTTGGGCTTGTGGGTGGAGTATGTGGAGCGGGATGGACACCATCATTATGAGGAGGATGGATAGGTTGGTGGGTGACACTTGAAGCACCAAGGTCGACCTGCATAGTTGGAGCAGACGTAGCAGAGAGCCAGGGAGAGGGAAGCAGTGCTGCTGGTGAGGAAGGGGCCGAATTTGCAAAGGGAAAACTAGTTTCATGGAAAGAGACATGACGAGCATAATAATAACGGCCAGTTTCTTTGTCAAAACATCTGTACCCTCGATGACGCATGTTGTAGCTGAGAAAGACACACAGCTTTGTGCGGAATGCAAACTTGACCAAATTATATCTCGTAATAAGGGAAACGCAGCACATCCAAACACTTTGAGGAATAAGTAGTCTTGGAGACGAGTAAACAATTTCTGAAAAGGCGATTGACCATTAAGTACAGGAGTAGGAAGTAGATTAATAACATAAGTGGCTATTTTAAAGGAGAAATTCCAGAATTTCTTTGGAATTGATGCATGAGCGAGAAGGGATAACCCACAATCAACAATATGCCAAATTTTTCGCTCGGCCGTTCCGTTTTGCTCATGTGTATGGGGACACGCCACTCTATGTTGAATACCAACCTGTTTGAGATAAGAGTTCAATTTTTGGAACTCTCCACCCCAATCAGATTGGAGAGCAATGAGCTTGGTGGAGAAGTGGTGTTCAACAAACACATGGAATTGCTGAAAAATGGAAGAAACCTGGGAACGTGCATGCATTGGAAACATCCAAGTGAATTTGGAAAAATCATCAACAAAAAGAATAAAATACTTGTCTCCATTAACTGAGGGAGTAGGGGAAGGACCCCATACATATGTGTAGACAAGTTCAAGAGGTTTGCTGCTAACAGAGGGAGAGTGTTGCAAAGGAAATTTAGAAGCCTTGCCAAGTAGGCAGGCTGTACAATGACTAAAGGAGATTTTATTTGCTGAGGTAGATAAATTGGAAGAATGGATAACTGAAGACACTGTACGGTGATGACAATGTCCAAGTCATGCATGCCAAACATCCAGAGTAGCACGTTCACTCAGGTAACAAATTGGAGGTGAAGAAGATGGCTCTCTGGAAGTCTGCAGCCGATACAACCCATGCTCACTGCGGCCTTTGATTAGAGGTGCTCCCGTAGCCTTGTCCTTCACAAAGAAATGGTTAGGATGGAACTCAAAGAAACATTGGTTGTCATGAGCAAACCATTGGACAGACAACAGATTTTTTTTGATGTTAGGAACATGTAGGATGTGGGAAAGAGAAAAAGTATGATTGCCAGAAGAAACTTTTGAAGAACCTGTATGGGTGATGGGCAGACCATTACCATTACCAACTTGTAGTTGATCACGCCCCTTGTAGTCATTGGCAATAGAGAGGCGTGATAGATCTACAGTCACATGATGAGTTGCCCCAATATTAGGATACCAATCATCAAAAGGTCCTGTAGTACCGTCGTAGGTCGCCATATGTGCTGTTGGTGCAATAGGAAGGAGTAGATGTGGCGTCGGGGTTGGAGCCTTGTACAGTGGTTCTCCGATCACTGGATTGACATTGGGGCACTGATAACACCGATCAGGTGTGTGGTTAGTTCTCCCATAGTGAGTGCATGGAGAAAAGCGCCCCTTTCCTCATCCACATCCACGTCTGTGCTGCTGGCTTGGCGAAGATCGTTGAGCATTGTTGGCAGTAGGTGCCAAATTCTCGACTGGTGTGCTGGCAGCTTCAATATTATACTCCATGGTGGTTAGGATGGAGTGTAGCTTATGAAAGGATGGTGCACGGTCTCGAGCAGAGAGGACACCACTATACTCGGGACCAAGGTTTCGAGATATAATAGAAGTCAACTGAGCAGGAGAAATAGGTTGGCCAGCTTCAACAAGTTGGTCTGTCAAAAACTTTGCTTGATGCAGAAATTGAGAGACGAAGAGGGATCCTTTTTTCAGGTTTTGTAGTTGAATATTAATCTGCAAAATTCTAGAGTGGGAGAAGGACCCAAAGGCGGTGGCCAAGGCTTCCCAGGCCTCATAGGCATGAGTAACTCTAATCAGATGAGAGGCAACCTCCTCAGTCAGAGAGCAATTAATCCAAGTAAGGACTAACTGATCTCGAAGAAACCAAGACTGGTATGCAGGGTTTGGGACAAGTTTATCAGAGTCATTGGTTTTGATGGACTTGGGAGGTTCACAATCAGTCCCATCTATGATTCCCATCAGACCTTGGCTATGGAGTAATGGAATAAATTGTGCTCCAAATGACATAGTTGGTGGGGGATAGTTTGATGAAAAGGAAGTGACTTACATTGAGGTTGGTTGAGGGGGAGATGGTGTTAGGAGAGGCAGGAATGATGGAGTCATTGCTTGAAGATGCAATGGTATCGACCTGCTCTGATACCATAAAGGAACAAACGAGACAACTGGAGAGAAAGAATGTGCTCTTCATGTTATTTCCGAGAGACACTGTTTCCTTTATATATAGATGCATTGCATATACAACAGATGGGAAGCCAACCACTTTGTGACGTGGAGGCATATCACATATACAGGTATAACAGCACATAACAAAAGTTGTTGCGAAGATAAATATTCCCGGACGAGGATAATACCAGGTTGGACTTATCTCTAATAAGGGTAAGGGAACCCGATGGTTAGGGTTGTTCTTTTGGGGAGGATTTCCATTTTTTCTGGTATTACTCATGTTCTGATTCTGACCTCTCCTCATGGTTGGGCAAAGGGATGAGCAAAGAAGGCAACTCGAGAAGGACGTACGGGTTCGAGAAAAGAAAACAATACTACGAGAGACTGAATGAGCGCTGTGGGTGACGAGAGCCCACTAGATCGATCTCTAGGTTAGGTTATATAGAGCATCCCACTGTGTCCTTAGAATCCTGTACTAGTAATGTCGTTGCCTGTCTGGGGACTTGCATTTAACATGCCATTTATGGTGTAGCCCGAGACTCATGAGGTTTTTGTTGTGCCCCTGTGTGGTTTTGATGATGACTGACACACCATGAGTCACACTGAGGTGTGCTAATTAATATAGATGACTGATTGACTGCTTGAATATCTGATTGTTTGCTTGAATAGCTAATTCATGAATATGGCTAGATTGGGTTAACGTAGTGGCTAATTGTTCATGCAGTGCGTTGACGTAGTTGGAGATTGGGTTGACGCATTGGCTGTTTGTTCACTAGCTACGTGGACGCAGTGGATCAGCTGGGTTGACGCCATGTTGCTTTGTCTCCTTTGTGTTGCTCATTAAGTCTCCAAGTCTGCACACTGCCTTTGTGGTCCAAGTCAATACAGCCTCATTCCTACCTTCGTTCCAAGCCAAAGTCTACACATTCGTTTCCTTGGGCAAAGTCTATACATCGTGGCCTTGAACTCTCTAGTCTGTACACTGGTTTTCTTGCATGTTAAACTTCAAGTCTATACAACGTTGCCTTTATTTCTTCAAGTCTATACAATGTGCATAGTTCTTCATGTCTATACATTACATCATTGTCTTCAGATCAAGCGTTCATAGCCAAGTTTATTCAACGCTAAGTCAATACATTGAACCGTTCTCCAAAGTCTACACATTGTCTTCGAATCCAATGTCTGCACAGTGGTCTTCACACTTGAAGTCCATACATTCGATGTGCAGAGTTGAAGTCCATACTGTGCCTCAGGCTGAGGTAGTCCATACACTGGTCGGTGGCAAGCCTGTACACTGGCCTCAGCGTTTTCATGTCTACACATTGGCTTCAGACCTTCAAGTCTGTACACTCTATACATCCGTCCTCAAATGTTACAAGTCTGTACATCGCCTTCAATCTTCAAGTCTATACACTGGCTTATTCTTCAAGTCTGTACAGCCGTTTGCATTGTATTTCAAGTCTAGACATTGCACTGTTGCATTCATCGTCTTCGTGTTGTTTTTGTTGATTGTCTTCGTGCTGTTTACTGAAGTAGCTCGATTTGTTCTGATGAACTTCGAGTCGTTTCCCTAGACCTCGTGTCGTTCTTGTTTTGTAACCACAATTCGTGTCGGTTTCAGTTGTTTCTGTCTTTGTGTCGTCGAGTTATTTTTATGACTTCGTGTTGTATCCTTGTTGTGTCTTCGTGTCATTTCCTTATTGTGTCTTCGTGTTGTCTCCGTGTCATCCTCGTCTTCGAGTCGTTCGTACGTTCGAACAACTTAGTACTCGAGTTGTTACAGTATATTTCGTGTCGCTCCCTTTGTAGTGTTAGTGTCACTTACTGTTGTTCCTCGAGTCGTTTCTTCTTCTGGTTTCACTGCTTCATCACGTGTCGTGATAGCCGTGTCTGTTTTTCTATCCTCGTGTTGTCTTTCCTAGACCCCGTGTCTGTCTTGCCTTGTGACCACACTTCGTGTCAGTTTTTGTGTTTCGTCTTCGAGTTGGTTTCAGTCCATGTTGTTCTCGTGCCGTTCTCTTTGCTGTTTATTATGTCGTGTTGTTTTTGTATTCGAGTCTTCGTGTTATTCTTGTGTTCATGACCTCGTGTCATTCTCTTTGTAATATTTGTTTTTGTCACCTTTGAACCTCGTGTCGTTCTCTTTGTAGTGTTTATCTTATCACCACTGTATCTCGTGTCGTCCTCTGTGCAGTGCACATCTTGTTATTCCTACATACCTCGTGCAATTTTAATTATTATGGCCCTGAGTTTTAATCGTGTTAATTCCTTGCAGAAGAAGAAGAAGGTGGTCCGAGGAAATATTCCCCAGTGACTGGGCAGCACGTGATCCGAGGCTGGAATGAAGCTTGCTGAGAGACTGCCACGTGGTCCGAATACTTAGGGCTGGAAATGTGGAGGTCACACGTCGGGGGTTGATGATGATGCTGCTATATATATGAGCCTTCTTCCACAGAAGAAGATCGATCGAAAATAGTAGCCTAAAGAGCAGAAAGCCCTTCGATCCAGAAAAGGAGAAAAAGAAGGAAAAGAAAAGAAGAAGAGATAGAAGAGAGAAGCCGTGAAGGAAGAGCAGAGAGGGAGAGATTAGGAGAGCAGAAGAGAAAGAGAAAGAGAGATCGTGAGTTGAGAAGAAGAAGAAAGAAGTAGAAGAAGAGAAGAGAGTTAGTGCTGGGAGGAAGAGAGACGCCGAAGAAGAAGCTCCTGCTGGACCGTGGATCAAATCCAGGCCAGCCAGCTCCTGCGAGAGCCACATTTATTTTTATCTTTTCATCTTTCTGTTGCTGGTTTCATTTTTCTTTTGAACTATTCATTTGGTGTTTTTTTTTTCGATTCTCTGTAGAGAGGTCGGGGTCCCTCCTGTTGGTTCAGGAGAAGGGAGATTGCTATCTCCGGTTGCAAGTAGCTGGGTGCTACTTGTGGGTTCCCTCTGGTTAGAGGAAGGGAGGCTGATCCTCCGGTTCTGGGCTTGTAGGTTTCAAGTCCAGGGGTCCCTCCGGTTAGGAGGAAGAGAGGTCCTAGACCTCTGGTTTGCAGGTGACTTAGTGTCTCTTGTGCTTCCCTCTGGTGTTCAGAGGAAGAGAGACTTGGGTCTCTAGGTTCCCCTCCGGTTTGGAGGAAGGGAGGATTGGTCCTCCGGTTCTAGTCTTGTGGGTTGTAAGACTAGGTGTTCCCTCCGGTCTGGAGGAAGAGAGACCGTGTGTCTCTGGTTTCCAAGCGGCTGGGAGTCACTTGGGGTGTCCCTCCGGTTGGGAGGAAGAGGGGAGGTTGTTACCCTGGTCAAGCTGTTTGGCAGCAGTTGTTGCAGACTGAGTCTGCTGTGCTAGTGCTACTAGTGGAAGCCTCACTCCTGTTGGGAGTGAGGGGTGGATGTAGGTCTTTGGACCGAACCACCTAAAATCTTTGTGCAGTGGTTTGTTTGATTGCCTGCTTCCGCTAGATGCATGCTAGGACCGTGATTTAATTGATTATCCATTTCCTAGAGTTTAATTGAGTCTGCATATCTTGTTTGATCAACTGTCCACTGATCTAGTTGTTATCATTCCATGCGAATTATAAAATTGGGTAGAATTCCTTGAAAGATCCATTCACCCCCCCTCTGGATCAGTGAATATCGTTCGCACCTAGCTATCAATTGGTATCAGAGCGGTGTCTGCATACAAGGTCCAGCGACCAGCAGATTCGATCTTGCTGTCTTAGGTGCTAATTTGTTTTTAGTGCATAATTGTTCCTGTTGCCTTGAACTTATTCGCTATTTGTTTTTCAATGGCTTTACCACCCGTCTTTAGTGGTTCTGGTTTCAGTCAGTGGTACACTGCTTTACATGCCTATGTAAATTCTGCTAATCCTGATTTGTGGAAATTAATTTCACAAGGTCCTCACACCTTACCAATGAAAGTGTCCAAATGGACTGACAGACACAGATCAAAGGATGGAGAAAATCAGAAAGCCGTTAACCTGCTGAAAGCAGCTACTGACAGAGCCTTATGGTCTTGTCTTCATAATTGCAGCTCAGCAAAGGACATCCTGGATAGGCTGAAGCAATTTCCAGGGTAAACGAGGACAACTGCATGATGGCTAACAGAAGTAATCTAATTGGCAGCAATCAAGGCAGTAGTCAGACTGAAGATGATGATGATGAGGTAAATCTCTTCGAGAATTTTTCTCTAGAAGGTTGGGAGAATGCTTATGCTGAATTATTTGAATCTCATGAACTGTTAAGAAAATAGTATAAAAAATTGAAGAAGGGTACTGGTTTAGATAGTTCAAGTTCTCCTTGTAGAAAGTGTGTTGAATTGAAAAATATCCATGATGCCTGTATGTCTGATTCTCTAATGTTGAAGAAACAAATTTCTTCATTGAAAACTGAGAATCAAGATCATGCGAAAGAAATCTCTGAACTTGAAAAGAAGCTTAATCTAGCTAGTCATGATTCTGTTCAGAGCAAGGATTTGCTGAAAGAAATTGAATGTGTTAAGTCTGAATTAAACAAGCTGAAATCTGAAAATGACTCTCTTAAAGAGTTCTCCAATAAAAATGATGAAAAATCAGAGAAACTTAGACAGGAGAACAAATTGCTGATTGAAAAGCTTAATGCTATAAAATCTGTAAACATAGAATTACAGAAAGATTCTGAAAAATAACAGGAAATGTTTCATGAATGTCAGTCTCCCTCAGATGAATGGGTGGTTGATGCTGATCTCCTAGAGCAGAATGGTAAACTGCAAGAGGAAATCAATGAGTTGAAACATCTAAACACCCAGTTGACGGATAAGCTAATAAAAATGGAAAAAGGCAAGTGTGTGAGTGTGGATAACTCTGATAGGTTGATGAATGCTGAACAAGAAATTGAGTGTCTAAAAACCATCAACTTAATGTTAAATCGAAATGTCAGTAGCAGTGAACAGAAAATAGCTGGATATGAGCTTACTATCACATCCCTTCAACAAGAAGTTGATGATCTTTACAAGTCCTTATCTGAAGCTGACAAGGAAATAGAATTAAAACAGGAAGTAGAAAAACTCAGAAGTCTGAATGATGCCTTGTATCAACAAGTAATTTCTTGTGAAACAGATTTGTCCAAATATGAAGCTAAAATTGCTGATTTGAATTTTGAGATTAAAGATTTGAAAGATTCTCTATCAAAATTTGTCAAAGGTAAGGACAATCTGAATAAGCTTCTTGGAAAGAGTGATAACTTTGAGAGAAAGGGACTGGGCTATAGTCCGACAAAGAAAAAGAGTAATGGGAATGAAACAACTACGGTTTTTGTCAAAGCCACCAATCAGAACACAACCTCTGCTCCTTCTGTCTTCAAATTCACTGCACAAAAATCCAGTGTGAAACCCAAGACTGTGGAACAAACTCCAAAACAGAAAAAGGGTGAAAATTCACAGAAAAAGGAAAAAGACACTCCTGTTGTTGTAAAGAAGACTGCACACAATTCACATGATCTCTCACACACTCACATTAAAAAGGGGTCATGTTATTATTGTGGGAAAGGAGGTCACATAATGGAGGATTGTGGATTGATGTTAAAGGATGAGCATGCTAGTAGAACTTTACATTCTAGAAACTCTTTTGATAGAAACCATGTTGCTAGGAAGCCTGATGCTTCATGTTATTATTGTGGGAAACATGGTCATCTCATGAATGACTGTTTTATCATGAAAGAAGACAACAAACTACAAGCCAGGTCTTCCATGCACTTTCATGATCCATATGGATCTAAACACAATTCTAGTCAGCATATTGTGTGCTTCAACTGCAATAAGCCTGGGCACAAGGCTGCTGAGTGCTGGTTTAGATCTACTTGGGGTAAAAATATTTTTCACAGAAGAAATTCTTTTGCTTGCTCCCACTGTGGGAAAAATGGGCATACAGTCAAGGACTGTTGGTATGTTCAAAAGAACTATGTCAAACCCCATTTTGTCAAATTCCCTGCAAAACCTTTTGTGAAAATTTTATGCTATAACTGTGGGAAGCCAGGCCATAAATCTGCTGAATGTTGGATGGTTAAGAATAAGCATCAAACTGCTCATGCGTATAACAAAAAATCTTATGAACATGTTTATAAACATCACCCTGCCGTCAATATGCATCATAAGAATCAAACACCTGCCATTTCATGTAGATACTGTGGAAAATTTGGACATTCTATGGATGACTGTTCACTGATGAAATTTGATGATAATGTTGCAATGAAAATGTTTAGAAAACCTGTCAGGGCTAACGCAGGACCCAAAGCTGCTTGGGTCCCTGCAGGATCAAGATGATCAAATACTTTGCAGGTATGCCTTGGAGGGAGAAATAAAAAGGGGTTAACCAAGGCACTCAAAAAGAAAACCCCAGGACTCAATTCAGGTCAGTTCTGAAATCTGTCTCAATTTCAATATCTGAAATTGTTGTTTAGTTTGATTAATTTTTGATGTTCTTCTCATGATGTTGTTTGCACTAAACAAATGAGATTGCTTTGCACTGCATATGACATTTGCATGACCATAATGATATATTAAATGGAACAGTGCTGAAGGGCATATGGAGTATGTCTGGATGCTACTGCCATGTGTGAGATGGTCCTTCGACCGAGTCCTCCGCCTAGTCACATGGGTCTAGTTCTCATATAGAGCAGTGTATTGCATATCATAAATTTGAAGAAAGTAAAATTCGAAAAGAAATGATTCATTGCACATCATGCATTTTGTCAGGGGGAGCTAGTTTGTTGTTGATTGATAATCATGCTCTCCTTGTTAGAATTGTTGCATACTGCATAAGTAGGTTAGTGCATATCATAAAATTTTGAAAAATCAAAAAAAAGGGAAATTCACTGCACTTAGACAGGGGGAGCATTCCAATTTCATATCCTCTTCATCTCATGAACTCCTTTTTGTTTAAGTAACTTGATTCATTCTCTTGACTATGCGCTATTCAACTGTATTCTCTGCTGATATCTCAAAAATAGCTGATCAGTCTGTATTCCAGACTCAGCTCCTGTCTGATGATAAAAATCTGATGATAAAAATCTCTTCTGATGCTCTTTTCTATTGCTGATTTACTCTTCCACCAGCTTGTACCTCTTGTGTGACTATTTTGGCTCCATTATTGAGTTGTTGGTCGGCTAAATTTATTGTTCTGATCTGAGGAACTTAAGATGCATGACATGCAATTCAGTCTGAGATTTTGGTAGAAACTCCTATCATATGGATTTAAGAATTATCACTGAATCAGACTGATATAAGATTAATGTACTCTCAGCTTTGAAATTAAATGAATTGAAAATATCTGTTGATGAGGTTTAATAAACTTTAACCTCTTGTGTCTTGTAATCCTTAAAGTCTCTCATCTGATATCTGAAATTTGAATTCTAGGCTACTTTGGTGGAGATACATAGAGTGAGTGGTGTAGTTAAACATTAACTTGAAAAAATTGACAAAATAAAAAAAAAAATTCAGAGCAATGACTCGGTCACTGAGAAACTCAGTTCTTTATCAATGAAATAAAGTAACTCATGTCATGAGGTGCCACAGTTATCTCTAATAAACATTTAGTGAAACTAAACCTGATAGAGCAATAGCTTATTTGTGTTGAGTAGCTGGGGAGTCTGGCCTCTGATAAATGTGTCTTCTCATGTAAAAGGACACTCATTTTGCTAACTCTGCTCTCAAAGTGAGAGGCAATGCCAGTTATCACACAAAGTAACTGTGTCACTTCAACTAAGACTTGTTGTGCCTCATGTAAAAAGGTGTTAATCAACTTGAATTGCTCAGGAAAAATATAATGTGCTTCAAATGAAATTATCTTGAAAAATCTGTCAACTCATGTTCTTGAAAAAATGTTTAACTTCAGTACTAACCTATGTATCTTTCAAAGGTGCTATTGAGATCATATGTGTAAGATAAAAGATGATTATTTTTGAGTGCTTTCTGACGATTTGGTTCACTTTTATTAAAACTTGTTTCAGATATGAGTATTGAGTTTAATTTGGCAAAGTTGGTTTACATCAAAATTAAATCAGATTGATTAAGTTGCCACTTCATAACTCTTTATGATAGAAGAGTCTACATCTTTTAAGACTTTTTTGAAGTAATGTATGCATTCAAATCCCTCATGATCAGATTCATGCTTGATCAACAAAAACTGTATAGTCAACTCCTCTCTTATCAGTTGACTGATTCCATCTGTATTTTTCTGACCATACAAATGTGAGGTGCCACTCCCACTATTACCTTGTTCACTTGCAGCCCTCTGAACTTCAGAATCCTTATGGTGGTGGATTTCAGATTGATTCCTGAGATGTATTTCTCTTCACACTGTTGGAATCTTCCATCTGGTTCTGCCATAAGTTCTAATTCTGTGGTATTTTCACCAGAGTTCAGATTCTTTGTAATGCTGATTTCAGATTGATTTATTGGTTAACCAGAGTCCATTCCTGTGCTTGGTATCATGCATGATGATAGGAGGAGAGCTGTTTTCATTGTCATAAGGGTGATCTTCATTTTTCTTACCATGACTCCTTCTCTGCATTAGCTCTATAATCTTCTGCCATGTCAAAGGGGGAGTATTTGTTGCATTCGCATCTCTGCATAAGTTGTTTAGTCAAAAGGGGGAGTTTTTAATTCTCTCTTCAACTTATGTCTTTTTGCTGAAGGCAAAGGGGGAGTAGAATCTAATTTGAGTCAGTGTAACTCACAGTGTTGCCATCATCAAAAAGGGGGAGATTGTTGTGCCCCTGTGTGGTTTTGATGATGACTGACACACCATGAGTCACACTGAGGTGTGCTAATTAATATAGATGACTGATTGACTGCTTGAATATCTGATTGTTTGCTTGAATAGCTAATTCATGAATATGGCTAGATTGGGTTAACGTAGTGGCTAATTGTTCATGCAGTGCGTTGACGCAGTTGGAGATTGGGTTGACGCATTGGCTGTTTGTTCACTAGCTGCGTGGACGCAGTGGATCAGCTGGGTTGACGCCATGTTACTTTGTCTCCTTTGTGTTGCTCATTAAGTCTCCAAGTCTGCACACTGCCTTTGTGGTCCAAGTCAATACAGCCTCATTCCTACCTTCGTTCCAAGCCAAAGTCTACACATTCGTTTTCTTGGGCAAAGTCTATACATCGCGGCCTTGAACTCTCTAGTCTGTACACTGGTTTTCTTGCATGTTAAACTTCAAGTCTATACAACGTTGCCTTTATTTCTTCAAGTCTATACAATGTGCATAGTTCTTCATGTCTATACATTACATCATTGTCTTCAGATCAAGCGTTCATAGCCAAGTTTATTCAACGCTAAGTCAATACATTGAACCGTTCTCCAAAGTCTACACATTGTCTTCGAATCCAATGTCTGCACAGTGGTCTTCACACTTGAAGTCCATACATTCGATGTGCAGAGTTGAAGTCCATATTGTGCCTCAGGCTGAGGTAGTCCATACACTGGTCGGTGGCAAGCCTGTACACTGGCCTCAGCGTTTTCATGTCTACACATTGGCTTCAGACCTTTAAGTCTGTACACTCTATACATCCGTCCTCAAATGTTACAAGTCTGTACATCGCCTTCAATCTTCAAGTCTATACACTGGCTTATTCTTCAAGTCTGTACAGCCGTTTGCATTGTATTTCAAGTCTAGACATTGCACTGTTGCATTCATCGTCTTCGTGTTGTTTTTGTTGATTGTCTTCGTGCTGTTTACTGAAGCAGCTCGATTTGTTCTGATGAACTTCGAGTCGTTTCCCTAGACCTCGTGTCGTTCTTGTTTTGTAACCACAATTCGTGTCAGTTTCAGTTGTTTCTGTCTTTGTGTCATCGAGTTATTTTTATGACTTCGTGTTGTATCCTTGTTGTGTCTTCGTGTCATTTCCTTATTGTGTCTTCGTGTTGTCTCCGTGTCATCCTCGTCTTCGAGTCGTTCGTACGTTCGAACAACTTAGTACTCGAGTTGTTACAGTATATTTCGTGTCATTCCCTTTGTAGTGTTAGTGTCACTTACTGTTGTTCCTCGAGTCGTTTCTTCTTCTGGTTTCACTGCTTCATCACGTGTCGTGATAGTCGTGTCTATTTTTCTATCCTCGTGTTGTCTTTCCTAGACCCCGTGTCTGTCTTGCCTTGTGACCACACTTCGTGTTAGTTTTTGTGTTTCGTCTTCGAGTTGGTTTCAGTCCATGTTGTTCTCGTGCCGTTCTCTTTGCTGTTTATTATGTCGTGTTATTTTTGTATTCGAGTCTTCATGTTATTCTTGTGTTCATGACCTCGTGTCATTCTCTTTGTAATATTTGTTTTTGTCACCTTTGAACCTCGTGTCGTTCTCTTTGTAGTGTTTGTCTTATCACCACTGTATCTCGTGTCGTCCTCTGTGCAGTGCACATCTTGTTATTCCTACATACCTCGTGCAGTTTTATTTATTGTGGTCCTGAGTTTTAATCGTGTTAATTCCTTGCAGAAGAAGAAGAAGGTGGTCTGAGAAAATATTCCCCAGTGACTGGGCAGCATGTGATCCGAGGCTGGAATGAAGCTTGCTGAGAGACTGCCACGTGGTCCGAATACTTAGGGCTGGAAATGTGGAGGTCACACGTCGGGGGTTGATGATGCTGCTGCTATATATATGAGCCTTCTTCCACAGAAGAAGATCGATCGAAAATAGTAGCCTAAAGAGCAGAAAGCCCTTCGATCCAGAAAAGGAGAAAAAGAAGGAAAAGAAAAGAAGAAGAGATAGAAGAGAGAAGCCGTGAAGGAAGAGCAGAGAGGGAGAGATTAGGAGAGCAGAAGAGAAAGAGAAAGAGAGATCGTGAGTTGAGAAGAAGAAGAAAGAAGTAGAAGAAGAGAAGAGAGTTAGTGCTGGGAGGAAGAGAGACGCCGAAGAAGAAGCTCCTGCTGGACCGTGGATCAAATCCAGGCCAGCCAGCTCCTGCGAGAGCCACATTTATTTTTATCTTTTCAGCTTTCTGTTGCTGGTTTCGTTTTTCTTTTGAACTATTCATTTGGTGTTTTTTTTTTTCGATTCTCTGTAGAGAGGTCGGGGTCCCTCCTGTTGGTTCAGGAGAAGGGAGATTGCTATCTCCGGTTGCAAGTAGCTGGGTGCTACTTGTGGGTTCCCTCTGGTTAGAGGAAGGGAGGCTCATCCTCCGATTCTGGGCTTGTAGGTTTCAAGTCCAGGGGTCCCTCCGGTTAGGAGGAAGAGAGGTCCTAGACCTCTGGTTTGCAGGTGACTTAGTGTCTCTTGTGCTTCCCTCTGGTGTTCAGAGGAAGAGAGACTTGGGTCTCTAGGTTCCCCTCCGGTTTGGAGGAAGGGAGGATTGGTCCTCCGGTTCTAGTCTTGTGGGTTGCAAGACTAGGTGTTCCCTCCGGTCTGGAGGAAGAGAGACCGTGTGTCTCTGGTTTCCAAGCGGCTGGGAGTCACTTGGGGTGTCCCTCCGGTTGGGAGGAAGAGGGGAGGTTGTTCCCCTGGTCAAGCTGTTTGGCAGCAGTTGTTGCAGACTGAGTCTGCTGTGCTAGTGCTACTAGTGGAAGCCTCACTCCTGTTGGGAGTGAGGGGTGGATGTAGGTCTTTGGACCGAACCACCTAAAATCTTTGTGCAGTGGTTTGTTTGATTGCCTGCTTCCGCTAGATGCATGCTAGGACCGTGATTTAATTGATTATCCATTTCCTAGAGTTTAATTGAGTCTGCATATCTTGTTTGATCAACTGTCCACTGATCTAGTTGTTATCATTCCATGCGAATTATAAAATTGGGTAGAATTCCTTGAAAGATCCACTCACCCCCCCTCTGGATCAGTGAATACCGTTCGCACCTAGCTATCAGTTTTACCCCTCCACTAGCTAGTTTAACGCACAAAGTTAGTATTGACAACTGTACATGTAAACAGCTTATAATAACAACAAAGTAAACACAACAAAGTGATAACAACAAGGTGCAAGGCAACAAACATCTACAGAAAGGAGGTAACCCTAGCTTCTCTCCCCCGACCTATCCCCATTCCCCACAGTTTCTCACTCTTGTTTCCCTTCCCTTCTCCTCTCTTTTGAATACTTAAAGTTAGGTTTTCTGCACTAGCTTTTTTAATGCCATGAACGAGTGGTGGATATAAATTAAATGTTGATTATAGTGTTCTCCAAAAGAGAGCTAATTAAAATTTTGTCATTTTCGTACACATAATCTCGTGAAAAATGGATTCCTCGTTACATCGAATAAAAACTATTTTTGACTCATCCTAGATTACTAGTCTAGCGTCGTGACACTCCCACTGATACATCGTCTTAATTAGCTAGAGAGGCTGAACTTTTATCGTCACCTCGAATAATTATGAGATGTCTTTTATCGTCTTATCCTAGATTACTAGTTGAGTGTCATGAGGCTCCCGTAGATATTTATAGTCTACAGAGGGTCATACTTGTGCCATCATCTTGGATTATCACAGTTGCTAATTAAGTGACTTCTTACCAATGGGTGTTCCTCACTCTTCGATTGAGTTATGTTAATAAGATGTCTAATCCTTTTTAATTCACCATGAATAAAGAACAAATCTGTGCTATATAGTTTAAAAAGTGGCTTAATTCACTAGAAAGAATAATTTTATATGATACCACTGTTGGGGCTCATGGCTCAATTATTTCAGCCCATGGTGGGTAACCCACATCATTAAGGTTAGTCTCAACTAGTCTTAACCTTATGCAATTATTGATGAAGATGTTTTCTCCCGGAGGGAAGAAACCTAAAGAAAGGCACAAGAAGACAAATACAATAAATGCTCTTTTGAATTGTGTGGCTTCTTTGGTTGGTGGCAATAAAAAAATAAACAATTAGGATGTAGACAGTGTGCTCCATTTTCTTGTCACATGTAGGGCACGTCAGAAGAAAATGGAAAAGTGTAGGTTTGCATAGTGCTATAAAACCATAGAGGTGTGTACATTTGCCTATGTGTGCTGCTATGCAAGTGAACGCTCGGGGAAGGAAAGAAAAGGAGGAGAGGAAGAGAAGGGATTGCTCTTCATCATCCGAACAGTGTTCTCACCACAGGGATGATCAGGTTTGCAGTATGTTTTGCCGTGATCGTGTAGGAGAGTTTGGTTATTATTAAATTCCTATTGTTCTCTTGTGATTTTAACTCGAGTCTTGGAAAGAGACTCCAAGTAACTTTGTACATTCATTATTTTTATAGCGGATCTTCTCCTCTGGTTTGCCTGTGGTTTTTCCCCTTCGCATTAAAAGGGGTTTTCCACGTAAATCTTGGTGTTTCATGTGATTGTGTGTCTAGTGAAATTTTTCCGCTACGTGATACGGTATGTCAGAAATTGTTCGTATATAAGCTATATTCCCATCAACTGGTATGAGAGCCCTGTTAGATCAGATTTATTATTTGTGTGCGAACATGGAGGCCGGTAATATTTCCCGCATGGTTAGTTTAAATGGAAATAATTGGATGATATAAAAATCAAGAATGGAGGATCTCTTATATTGAAAGGATCTGTACGGACCTTTGCAAGGGGATAGTGCAAAGTCCGCAACAATGACACCGGATGATTGAAAGAGGTTAGATCGAAAAACAGTTGGTTTTATTTGACAGTGGTTGGATGATAATGTCTTTCACCATATTTTTACTGAGAGTTCTGCTCACTCTCTTTGGAAAAAGTTAGAAGGTCTGTATGACAGAAAAATGGCTGGTAACAAGGCCTTCTTGATTAGAAAGCTTGTGAACTTGAAATATAAAGAAGACACTTCTATTGCTGAGCACTTAAATGAAATGCAGACTATTACTAACTAATTATCTGCTATGAAAATATCTCTTGACGATGAGTTGCAGGCATTGTTACTTCTTAGTTCGTTGCTAGAAAGTTGGGAGACACTGGCGGTTTCTCTTAGCAATTCTGTGCCAGATGGTGTTGTCTCAATAAGCCAAGTAACAAGCAGTTTGTTGAACGAGGAGATAAGGAGGAAGAATTCAGCAACTTCTCAGAGTGACTCACAGGCACTTATCTCAAAGAATAGAGGAAGGTCGAAGTCTAGAAGCAGAGGCTATTCACACAAGAGTAGAAGTAAGTCAATGTCAAGAAAAGACATTACTTGCTACAATTGTGGTGAGAAATAGTATTTCAAGAATCAGTGCAAGCAACCTAAGAAGAACAAAAAAAGGGAAAGGAAGTGGAGAATACAGAGTCAAAGGAGAATATCACAGCCATAGTGCAAGGTGATTATTATTTGATTTTGTCTACTTTTGATGATATTTTTTCTTGTGTGTGCCAAGACCTCGAGCGGGTGATTGATACATGTGCTTCTTATCATGCTACACCACGGAGGGAGTTCTTTGCCACCTACAAGGCTGGAAATTTTGGTGTTGTCAAGATGGGCAACCATGGTACAACAAACATCATTGGCATGTGTGACATTCACATAAAGACCAACCATGGCTGCAAGTTGGTGCTCAAGGATGTGAGGCATGTGGCTGATTTGAGGCTAAATTTGATTTCAATTGGAAAGTTGGATGATGAAGACTTTGATAGTAGATTTCATAAAGGAAAATGGAAACTCAGTAAGGGTTTACTTGCTGTAACTAGTGGGAAGAAATGTCATACTTTGTACATGTTGCAGGCCAAAGCTTATGGTGAACAGTTGAATGCTACAGAGAAAGACTTCACCATGGAGTTGTGGCATAGGCGACTGGGGCACATGAGTGAGAAGGGGCTACAAGTTCTTTCTAGGAGAGAAGTCTTACCAGATTTCAGAGGTATACATCTGAACCTATGTGTTGATTGTTTGGTTGGTAAACAACATAGAGTTTCTTTTTCTGATTCTACTCCATCTAGAAAAATGCATGCTTTGGATCGTGTCTATACAGATGTTTGTGGTCCTTTGAGGACAAAGACTCCTAGTGGATCTATTAATGTTCCAGGTATCAGTGGTGCACTTTACTTTGTCACTTTTATAGATGATTTTTCAAGAAAAGTTTAGATTTATGTTTTGAAGACTAAAGAACAGGTTATTAATGTCTTCAAATAATTCCATGCCAGGGTTGAAAGGGAGACTGGAAGAAAATTGAAATGCATAAGGTCAGATAATGGTGGTGAGTATACAAGGTCATTTAATGATTATTGCAGGTCACATGGCATCCAACATGAGATGACAGTTCCTGGTACACCTCAGCATAATGCAATTACAGAGAGGATGAATCCCACCATCATGAAAAAGATCAGATGTATGCTTTCACAGGTCAAGCTACCCAAACGATTCTTGGATGAGGCATTGAGGACTGCAGTTGATGTGATCAACTTGTCACCATGTGCAGCTCTAGATGGTGATATTGCAGAGCATATGTGGTCAGGAAAAGATGTCTCCTACAGACATTTGAGAGTGTTTGGATGTCGTGCATTTGCACATGTTCCAGACATTGAGAGGTCCAAACTAGATGGTAAGATAAAGGAATGTATTTTTCTTGGTTACTCACATGATGAATTTGGTTACAGGTTTTGGGATCCAGAAAAGCAGAAGGTGTTCAGAAGTAGATATGTAGTCTTCTTTAAAGACCAAACCTTTGAAGATTTCAAGAAAAAGCTACCAGTCAAGACTTCTGAAGAAGGATTAGCAGATGGTAATCTAGTTACTCCTCCAATATGTCAAGGTGACGGGGGAGATGAGCAGGAAGACGGTGCAGAGGTAAATATTGACATAACTGCAGAACATGTTGAGCAGGAAGAAGATGAGAAGCAACCTCCTATAGTGCCTCAACTGAGGAGATCTTCCAGAGAACATTAGCCTTCCAAAAGTTATCCTATAGATGAGTATGTAATACTTACTGATGCAGGTGAACCAGAGTGTTATCAGGAGGCAATGGAAAGTGAGCAGAAGAATGAGTGGTTAGGAGCTATGCAGGAAGAGATGGATGCTCTACAGAAGAACCACACTTATGATTTAGTGCAGCTACCAAAGGAAAGGAAGGCATTGAAGAACAAATAAGTTTTTAGATTGAAGACTCAGGAGTAATGTTCTCAACCAAAGTACAAGGCCAGATTGGTTGTAAAAGGCTTTGGTCAAAAGAAAGGTATTGACTTTGAGAAAAAATTTTTTTCTGTTGTTAAAATGTCTTCTATTCGTGTTGCTCTAGGGATTGCTGCTACTCTAGATTTGGAGATTGAGCAGTTAGATGCGAAGACAGCCTTTCTTCATGGTGATTTGGAGGAAGAAAGTTATATGGAGCAACCAGAAGGTTTCAAAGTCAAAGGTAAAGAAAATCTTGTCTGCAGATTGAGAAAGAGCTTGTATGGGTTAAAGCAAGCTCCAAGACAATGGTATAAGAAATTTGATTCATTTATGGCTGAAAATAGATACAAAAGAATAGCTTCAGATCATTGTGTTTACATCAGATGGTTTGGTGGGAATTTTATTACTCTTTTACTTTATGTTGATGACATGCTTATCCTTGAAAAAGATATGTCTATGATTGGTAGGTTGAAGAAGGAGCTGAGCAAGTCCTTTGCAATAAAGGACATGGGGCCAGCAAAACAAATATTGGGCATGCAGATTTCTTGTGATAGGAAAATCAAGAAGATATGGTTGGCACGGGAGAAATACATCGAGAAGACGTTAGATAAGTTTAGTATGAGCAGTGCAAAGCTAGATGGTTCTCCTTTTGCAGGTCACTTCAAGTTGTGCTTAGAGTAGAGTCCTTCAAGTGATGAGGAGAAGGAGAAAATGAAGAAAGTTCCTTATGCTTCAGCAGTTAGAAGTTTGATGTTCGCAATGGTGTGCACGAGGCCAGACATCGCATATTCAGTAGGTGTTGCTAGCAGATTTCTTGTAAACCTAGGGAAGGAACATTGGGCGGCAGTGAAATGGATCTTTAGATATCTCAGATGAAGCTCCAAAGTTTGTTTAAGCTTTGGGAGTGGCCCACCTAAGTTGGTAGGCTACACAGATGCAGATATAGGGAGAGATATTGACACGAGAAAGTCCACATCAGGTTTCATACTTACTTTTGCAGGGGGAGCTGTGTCATGGCAATCCAGATTGCAGAGGTGTGTTGCCCTCTCCACCACAGAGGCAGAATATATTGCTGTTACAGAGGTTTGCAAAGAGATACTGTGGATGAAAGAATTCTTACATCAATTGGGACTGAAACAGAAAAATTATGTGGTGTATTGTGATAGCCAGAGTGCCATCCACTTGTGTAAGAACCCAAATTTTCATTCCAAGTCAAAGCATATAGATGTTAGATACCACTGGATTAGAAATGTGTTTGAAGAGAAGCAATTACAGCTTCAGAAAATTCACACAGATGACAATGGGGCAGATATATTGACAATGACTTTACCAAAAGAAAGGCAAGAGGTTTACCGACGATTGGTCAGCATGAATGCACACTAAGAGGGCATGAGACAGCCTCCCTTATGGGCGGAAGGGGGAGGTTGTTGGGGCCCATGGCTCAATTATTTCAGCCCATGGTGGGTAACCCACATCATTAAGGTTAGTCTTAACTAGTCTTAACCTTATGCAATTATTGATGAAGATGCTTTCTCCCGGAGGGAAGAAACCTAAAGAGGGGCACAAGAAGACAAATACAATAAATGCTCTTTTGAATTGTGTGGCTTCTTTGGTTGGTGGCAATAGAAAAATAAACAATTAGGATGTAGACAACGTGCCCCATTTTCTTGTCACATGTAGGGCACGGCAGAAGAAAATGGAAAGGTGCAGGTTTGCGTAGTGCTATAAAATCATAGAGGTATGTGCGTTTGCCTATGGGTGCTGCTATGCAAGTGAATGCCCGGGGAAGGAAAGAAAAGGAGGAGAGGAAGAGAAGGGATTACTCTTCATCATCCGAACAGTGTTCTCACCACAGGGACGATCAAGTTTGCAGTATGTTTTATTGTGATCGTGTAGGAGAGTTCGGTTATTATTAAATCCCTATTGTTCTCTTGTGATTTTAACTCGAGTCTTGGCAAGAGACTCTGAGTAACTTTGTACATTCATTATTTTTATAGTGGATCTTCTCCTCTGACTTGCCCGTGATTTTTCTTATTCGCATTAAAAGGGATTTTCCACGTAAATCTTAGTGTTTCATGTGATTGTGTGTCCCATGAAATTTTTCTGCTACGTGATACGGTGTGTCAGAAATTATTCGTACATAAGCTATTTTCCCATCAACCACAAGCATAAGATAGGTTCTAAAAGACGAGGACACTGAAGAATAGGAAAGTTGAATATTAAAATTTTTCTCGTATTTGATATATGTGTCTTTGTCATCACCTAGCTGGACACCTGATATCAGTGTAAGTGATGCAAAGTGGTATTCTAGAGTACTTGAAAACTTGAGTTTGAGTGTTTCCTTTATCGAACTTAACAATCTTAATTATAACCCTCGTGAAGCTTGGTCGTAGTTTGCTCTCTCCTCTTTAACGTGGAGTAGTTGTATCCAACCTAACATCCCTTTCATTCTTATCTATTGTACTTGTGTCATTGTTACTTAGCTGTCTGGCATCCATAAGGAGGCTAAGAGCTTCAAACCCTCTTCGTGAATTCAAATATCAAAATATCCAACTAAACACTAAAATTGACACAAGTTTAAAAAAGAAAAGACAACAAGATGTTACATATATATATATATAATACAGATTGTTAGACCTCTTACATGCATGGAAGTGGGCACTTCTATCATCTTCATAAATGTGTTGCTATGTTAGTGTTTGCAACCTTTGTCTATAAACTATATATTGTTCATTCTACCCAAAACATCTCTCTGTTGTTTTGGCTATTATGCCCAGCTCATCTTCATCCGGGCCGGGCCACATCGACTTGGAAACATCTTTGTTTTGGCTATTACATTAGTGTCTAAATGGTCAATAATCACAACCATTCATTGCAAATTAATGGATATCAAAAAGGTGGAATGCAAGGGAGATGTGTATGCCCCTCCAATTCTCAAACTTGTCCTTCTATTTTTCTTCTTCTTGTTTTACAATTTAAAGTTAGGTTTTTCACTTGCTCCCCTTGCATGCTAAAAGGTGGTAATTAATTCTCATAGATATTGATCATTATTGTCTTCGTCAAAAGAAAACCAACTAAATTTGTTCATCTTGAGCACACATAGATGTGAAATGTGGATTCCTCGCTGCATCAAATAAATCTTCTTCAGTTCATCCCAGATAATTACCAGCCTAGTAGTGCTACTGCTCGGAGGCTCCTATGGGCATGCATGGAGTCTAGGGAGGGTCAAACTATCATGTCATCTTGGATTGTCATAATTGTTAAAGTGGCCCTTAACTAATGGCTATTCCTGTCTCTCCAAATATGTTACGTTAAAGAGTATGACCGTACAAGTGTGTTAAGAGCCCCTGAAGCTCAAGATTGATTGGGAGAGATGCTCCTTTGGCTTTAGAAGGCTGGTGTGGACGCACTTTTTTTCACTTATTATTCTCTTGTTAGTTTATTCGTTTATTAAGTACGTGGGCGTGCCAGTCACCAAGGTGACAATTTATTCGGGCTCCGAAGAGCCCATGGTGCGCTCGATCTGACTTCGTCAGACGATTGTGTGGTTCGTGTCGGGACCAAAACGCGCCGCGCCATAAAGGTTACGGCATCATTTACATCCCCCATACGAGGGAACACCCTTGATTAATCGCCGAGATTCAGGGCCTCATGGCCAGGAAATTAATTGCATAAAAGGTCTATTAGGAGGTATTGAAATCCTCGCGCGAAGGCGGGAAGAAAACCATTTGAGATCATATCGGTCATGTGCTGACCGTTTAATGTTCGGACAAGTGTCTGTCTCGGGAAAAGTGCGATCGTCGCGGGAAGACCGGAGCATATGTATGCCAGGATATGGCAATTTATTGTTCAGAAGAACGGAAAACGTTCGGCTAAGCCTCGATTGGAGCGGTCGAAAATCGGTAAATCTGTTGGCTCAGTGCAAGAGCAAGCTGCGACCATACTGCGGTGGGCCCCTCGCGATCGAAACAAGACTTGCATGAGCGTCATTAATATTTCCGGTGCCAAGGGGCGACGAGGGAATATCCCTCGAATCGGCTGAAAAGCCTGTGTCTGGAGAAGTGGGCGTTTGAAACATGTCGGTCATTCGGGAGACCGTTTAATATTCGGACGGGAGTCCTGCTTGAGAATATTGTAATCGTCGCGGGAGGACCTGGAACATATGCATGCCGGGATACGGCAAGTTTATTATTCCAAGACACTGATAACATTCGGTTGAATCTCGGTTATTGTAGCCGGAAACCAGTCAATCTATTGGCCCGGTGCGAGATCGAGTCAGGACCATACCGGGAGTGCCTCCCGTGGTCTGAACGAGGCTTGCGCGTGCATCATTAATATTTCCGGTGCTGGAGGGCAACGGGGGAGAGTCCCGGGACTAGACTCCAGAACCGAAAACGTGTTCGAAAGGAGCGGGCTGTAGACCGAGGATATGAGCCAGGCGATGACCATGATCGGGACAGGCCCGAAGTCTAAGTGTGGCCCACGGAGGTCTCATTGATATTCCCATGGAAGGAGTCCAGGGGTGGCGAGAGCCGTCTCGTTCTATTCTGATTATGTCAGTCACTTGCGGACCTTTTCGTGTTCGGGCAAGGGCCCATATTGAAAGTGCGACGTGGGTGGAAACGACCCCGTACAAATGTATGCCAAGTTTATGGCAATTTCGATGAAAGAGCGGGAGCGAATCCCGTTAGAATGAATCCGATTTAACGGGCTATCGGCCCGGAACAATGCCGGCTTACGACCATATCGGGGCGAGAGCCGTCAGCCATGTTGGTCGCTCACGGGCCTTTTCACGTTCGGACGCAGGTCCTTAATAGAAACACGGCGGAAATTGAGGTGAACCCGTTCAAATGTCTGCCGAACGTGCGGCAATTTTAGTAGCGGCTCGGAAGGGATCCGGCCGGAGAAATGAGTCCGGTTTAATCGGAATGTCAGCCCGAGGTGAGGTCGGGTCATGGCCATTTCGGGATAATTACCAAGACTCAGGCCCAGCCCGCAAGGGCGGCATTGTTATTCCTTCAGCACCGGGCCGCAGGGGAGACGGGGCTGCGGTGTAGATTTTACCCTTTTTTTTATCTGGGTTTTAAATTATACATATATATATTTTTGTTGCTTATCCCCTTTTTTATGTATTTATTCTGGATGATTTCTCCATTTTGTTTATTATTATTACTATTATATTTTCCCTTTCCTTTTTTACTATTATTATTATTATTTCACAATTTTTTTGTTTATTTCTTATGTATGTTCGGATTTATTTATTTATCATAATTTTTATTAATTTATTGTTATCATTATCATTATTATTATCATTATATATATATATATATATTTAGAGAGAGAGTGGGCCGCTAGAGGGCAAAAAGGGGGGCAAAAGAGCGTACCGGCGAAGGAAGAGGGGAGGCGTGCCGGCGAAGGGCCGAGCGGGCGCACCGGCAAAGGGGCTGGCGGCGCGTACCGGCGAAGGGGCAAGCGGGTGTGCCACTGAGCGTAAGGAGGAGGAAGAGGGGAGGCGTGCCGGCGAAGAGCCAAGCAGGCGGCGGCGGTTGGAGCGTGCCGGCGAAGGCCTGGCAGGGCGTGCCGGGGAAGGCCCGTAGGGGCGTGCCGGCGAAGGGCTGGCTGGAGCGTGCCGGCGAAGGCCTGGCAGGGCGTGCCGGGGAAGGCTATCACGGGCGTGCCGGTGAAGGACGATGGAGGGTGCACCGGTGAAGGAGGGTGGAGGGCGTATCGACTAAGGGCTGGATTAGGTGTACCGATGAAGGCCCACTCTCCCTCTGGTTCTTTTAAGGCTTTTCTTTTCTTCTTTTCTGATTTTTTATTAAGTTTGCCTGGGTTTCTTCTTTTCTTCTCTTGATTAACTTCCATTCCTTCTCCCATGAGGGCGAATGTTCAAGTTGTTTGGTCGTTGTTCGGTTCGGCTCTCTTTGCGTTGACTGCGGCTCTCTTCCCTCGGTTAAAGCGTTTTACCGTTGTTCTCCTTTTTTTATTTGTTTGCTTTCTTTTAGTCCTTTTTAATGTGCGGTTGTTCCATTTGTTAGTTGCTTCCTTTTATCTTTTCAATATGTTATCGCTTCTAACGAAAATTCGGCAGCATCTCCCCTTGACCCGAGCATAAGGGAGATACAGGGAACGCGCCCACATGGAGTGGCGGAACCCGACAACTGGAGGTGGGCGCCCAAGAGCGGCAACACCTTTATAAACCTCGAAAACTCGGAGGGAATGGCGAGTGGAAGACTACTCTAGGATTGGCTGAGGGGGGGGATGCATCGGGCAAGAAGGAAGGGCAAGTGTGCCGGGCAAGGGAGGCACGAGGGGGGGCGTGCCGGCGAAGGCCCTTGCCGGGGCGTGCCGGGCAAGGGTCCAAAGGACCGTGCCGGGGAAGGGCACAGGAAGGTGTGCCGCTGAAGGTTGGGATGTGCCACAATCAAGGTGTGCCGTTGAAGGCATGACTGGGTGTGCCGTCGGAGACACAATCAGGGTGTGCCGTCGAAGGCACGACTGGGTGTGCCGCTGAAGACACGAATGGGGGTGAGCGAAAGCAAACAAAACGCTCGGCAAGGAGTGAACCCTAACAAAGGGAAGACGAGAAAGGGGCGTGGAATGCCGAAGGATTTAAACACGGAGGAAACATCTTTGAAAGGCACCAAAATGCTGGCAAGCCTTCTACTTTTATTCTCACAAGAGGGGCGCCCCAAGGGGGCTAATACATCGCGATGATGACAAAGGGGAAATGAAGGAAAAGAAAGAAGAAAATGAAATACAGGGGGGGGGGGGACGGAGCATGGACTCCTCCCCTCCCGGACCTCACTCCCTCTCTTCACTCACTCCTCTTCTCTTCTTCTTCTCTTCGCGCGGACGGCGGCGGACGGAACAGCAGGGAAAGGGGGCGCCTGAGCCTCCCCTTCTCCTCTTTCTTCTCTTCTTCTCTTCTTCTCCTCCCTCTTCTTTTTTTTCTGCGTGTGTGTGTCTCTGTGTGTATATCCCCCCCTCTTCGTCGAAGTGGGCGTCATTTATACTCCCAGCAGCGGGAGCCTTCAAGCACGGCCGTCGGAAGCGGGAAGTGGCTCGTGATGATGGGGTTTGACTCCCCCGTCCTGGATGCCAGTGAGATAGCCTGGGTGGCCCAATCCCTGGTTGACACCTCATAGAGCTCACTGCGCGCCAAGGATGCGTAGGGCATGGGCACCACGTCGTTCAGCCGTTGAAAAAGGCTTAACGCTGTGCCGCTGCCGGGCTGAACAAGTGTGCCGTAGGAGGGCCAAAAGGGAGTGCCGCTGGGGCACAAAACGGGCGTGCCGTGGAAGGCCCAGCAGAGTGTGCCGCTGAGGGCCCAAAGGGGCGTGCCGCTGGAGACCATTGGGGCGTGTACCGCTGAACCCCCCCCCCCCTGGGTGTGCCGCTGGGGCACCCAGGGGGTGTGCCGTTGAAGACCCGCAAGGGGGTGTGCCGCTGAAGCCCCTTTGGGCTGTGCCGCTGAAGCCCTGGAAGCCGTGCCGCTGAAGCCCTGGAGGCCGTGCCGCTGAAGGTGTTAGCGCAGCAAGAGTGATATAGAAGGGGGGGATGAATAGATCACTCCCAATTTGTAGAAACTTAGGCGGAAAATAGATTCTACTGTTAACGCACCTCCTTAACCCGTACACAGAGAAATGTAAATGAGAGGAAAGACTGATCACTTAAAGGCAAAGAGACAAGCAGATGAAGAGCATAGAAATCAATAGCAAACCACAGAGGAGGCACTCGGTTTTTAGGTGGTTCGATTACAGTCAGCAATCTACATCCACCCCTCACTCCAACTAGAGTGAGGATTCCACTAGGCAATGCTAGATCACAGCAGACTCAGTCTGCGTACAACATGCTGCCACACAGCTTGAACACCCAAGGGAAACAAATCCCTCGACCAAGCTCTGCTATCCACAGAACTTGAAACCTGTTCTAGCTCCCAGCTAGAACACAACCGGAGAATCCTCTCCCTTCCTCCACACACGGAGGGAAACTGTTAATGACAACCTGTCACTAACAACACCAGAGATCACCGATCTCTCTTCCTCTGCAACTCAGAGGGAAACTGGAGCAGTACTCCCTTCCTCCACACACCGGAGAGAAACCAATTCAAATCAGAATGGAAGAACAAAATAAACGAAAGCAAAGTAAAAATAAAAAACCAATGAAGAAGAAATCGGTTCTGAAACCCAATACAAATGTAGCTTCAAATGAAGCAATTCATCAATCCACACACACTCTCTCTCTCTCTCGAACAATCTCCTCTCAGATCTGGAACTCTCTGCTCCTTTTCTTTTCTGGATCATGCAAACTCTCACCAATGGCTTCTGCTTTTTCTTTTCACGATCGAACTTCTACTGAAGGATGAAGCTCTATATTTATAGCAGATAATGGCGTGTGGCTGCCAGGTTCCCGCCCATGCACTTTTGGCCAGATCATTTGAATTTCGACCACATGGCAGCATCCTGACAAGGTTGCCATCCACGTGTCATGCGCTTGTTGTCTTGGATCACGTGTCAGGTGCCAACCTCGATTCACGTGCCCAATCATCAGCCTGAATCGCCTGCAGACAGACAGATGGAATGTATAGACTTAGTTAGTTCAGGCTTTTAGCAAGAATGTATATACTTCAGAAACATCAACTGAGTAACTGTGTATAATCGTGAGAGAATGTATAGACTTAATGAATAAACGCATGTATAGACTTTACCAGGGTATGCACAATGCAATGCGTTGACGCTATACTACGTGCCTATGCACTGCGTTGACGCAGTGCAATGTGTCTTTGAAAGCTGTAAACAGCAAGGCATGCTGTACAGACTTCAGACAGCATGCATCAGATGACTCTGTATGGACTTGAAGACCCTTAGCCAATGTATAGACCTCTAGAGGAGACAAATGTGTAGACTTCACATTGCTCAGCCACTGTGTAGACTTCACAAAGCCTAACCAGTGTACAGACTTGTAATGAGTGTGCTGTGAGCTCTGAAGACTCAAGTTGTAATAACAGAATGTATAGGATTGTGGTCGTACAACCCAATGTGTAGACTTGTAAAAAGTGGACAATTGTCAGACTTTGATGCTGATCAAAAGACCCTTGGTCAACAGCCAAGGCGTCAACGCTTCCAGCGTGCAGCGTCGCCTCAGCTCCTCAAGAAAAATGCTCACTCCCTAGGCAAGCTGACCAATGCGTCAACGCATCCAGTGTCAGCGTCGACGCAGTGAACAAGAAGGAAGCGAAAGATGCACCATTGCGTCTACGCAGTCAGCCAAGTGCGTCAACGCACTAAAGGCATGCTACCCATGAAGTCAGATAGGCTGTACATACTCTGTGGATGTAAAGCAATGTAGACTTCAGACTGTATAGACTTGAACCAAGACGAGGTGAAGACTTCACGTTGTATAGACTTGCCAAATCAGTTGGGCGATGTACAGACTTGAACAGATCCAGATGAAGGATGTATAGACTTGGAATCCACTGTACACGACTATACAGACTTTGAGGCTTAATGCAAAGGCCAGTGTACAGACTTCTAAAAACTGATGCGTTGTATAGACTTTCATGAGACGCTAAAGTCTATACAGACTAGACCAGTGAGACACTGATAGAGACGATGCAATGCGATGTGGAGACTTTAACATTAGACGCTGCATGAGACGGTAGGCTGTACAGACTTGCAAAGAGTGAGTGAGACGATCGGCTGTAGGACCGATGTACAGACTCTTAGTGTGAAGGCAGACTGTATAGACTAGAATCGCTTGAAGCGATGTACATACTTGGTGAGGCTCAAGCAGTGTACAGAGTTGAAGGTCTCACAAACGAGTGTATAGACTTAGGCTTTTAACACCAGTGTTTAGACATCAGTTAGAGGAAGTCCGATGTTCAGACTAGAAGAAGATAAGCCAATGTACAGACTTAATTGATCAAGCTGGTGTATAGACTTTGGTACCCAGACAATCCTTGTTCTAAGTGCGTCGACCCACCCTTGCTGATGCGTCGACCCACTACTGTCCATACTAACCAAACAGTGTAGATATATGAAACAATGAAGCAGCATATGAACTGTACTTACTTTCATGATGAACCAGCATAGATCTAGAGATAGAAGATTGATTTATAGTGTGAGACATCATCAAAACCATAGGGATGTAACAATCTCCCCCTTTTTGATGATGACAACACTATGAATCAAGCAATATCAAGATTCAACAGGAAATTTATATCAGCTGCAACAAACAATTCAAGGCATGCTCATGCAAGTGAATTAAACATTCCCTACAACACACTCTCATCTCCCCCACAACTCATAAACATATCAGCATGAAGCAACATGACTCTCCCAAAGCTCAAGACAAATCCAAGACTCACTGATATTGCAGAACTTCTCACTGAAATTGCAGACATTGCAAACTTCTCTCCCCCTTTGACATCAACAAAAAGAACTACAGAATGTGTGACAGTGCTGGAAACATGAGGACTAAGGGCAGTAACTTCTTAGTGCAGAAAGTCACGAGTAGGTCTTAAGAGAATAAGTGAGTTTCTAATCTCAAGAGAAGATTCTTTATACTTCAGTACTCAATAGAGAAGTAGAATGATAGACAAGTTTATCAGCATACATAGTGGATGATTGAGAGCAGGAGTTCACAAGTATGGCCAGATATAGCTGATCATTCAACTATCCCACAAGACAGCAAGAGACATAATCAGAGAGGTGTTCTCAAGGTATTGAGGACAAGCAATCCATTAGTTGCATAACAACAAGGAATTTTTTGTTGGAGATGATTTTTAAGAAGGTCAATGAGTAAGTTGGTAGTTCACTTCCTTTGATATTAGGGAGACACCTTGATTAGAGGCCTGAATCCCCAGTTACTTAGAGTGAGTACCTCATTACTTCCTTCCTTTTTTTTATTAAGGAACAGAGTTAGTAACTGTGGCTTTTGACATGAGGAAACACCTTGATTAGAGGCCAGAGTCCCCAGTTACTCACCAGCAAGCCACCATTGCTCTGTCATGACTTTTCATTCATTTTAAGCATTTGACACCTCATGACTTGGGAGAAATATTCATTTCATTGATGAAGCTCCCAGTTTCTCAGTGATCAAAACAGAACATGTTTGTTCAGTTAAGCCCTTGAGTTAAAGAGATAGAATGATTGAAGACAATACCAAAAAGGACTTTTCTTGAATTGAGTCTTGAAGTCTAGATTTCAAGTTGATCGGGTCAGATATCAAGACATACAAGTTTTTGACCTGAACCATAATCAATGACAATGTAGGAAGATATACTTTATGCAATTAGTCCAGATCTCTGAAGGAGTACCAAAGGAAAGATTCTAACTTGGAGATTAGAGTCACTGACTTATAGACTTAAGAGATAAGTGACACTCTACTTTATGAGAGAACCACACTAAATCAGTCATGCAAGACCAGCAAAGGTACACATCTGGACTGCCCTTTTGAATCTGTCAAAGAACTTCGCTTCTCACATCACAACTCAGCTCCCCCTAAGACATAGCATTCCTCAATAAAACATTCCAGCAAAATCTCAAGGCTTCCCCTTACTTAGAGCATTCCTGAAAGCTAACCAGTAAACATTCTGAACTCCCCCTTAAACCAGCATGCAAGAAGGTTAAACATCAGACAAACACAACTCCCCCTCACAACAAGAACAGGCTTCATAATTAAGACAATTTGTATAAGCCTAATTCTCTTCTCAATGTGGAAAATTTTTCATTATCTAGAGGTTTTGTGAATATGTCAGCAATCTGATTATCTGTGCCTACATGAATCAGTTCAAAATTATTCTTAGACACCTCATCTCTTATAAAATGATGTCTTATCTCTATGTGTTTGGTTCGTGAATGCAAAACAGGATTTTTAGCAAGATTGATGGCACTAGTATTATCACAGTAAATAGGTGTGCACCCCAGGTCTACTTGGTAGTCCTGAAGCTGGTGTTTAATCCATATGACTTGTGTTCCACAACTCCCTGCAGCCACATATTCAGCTTCTGCAGTGGAGAGGGCCACAGAATGTTGTTTCTTGGAGCCCCAAGACACTAAACACCCACCCAAGAATTCACAATGGCCACTTGTGCTTTTCCTATCTAGTTTACAGCCTGCATAGTCAGCATCTGTGTATGCTACTAGGTTAAATGTGTGAGATGCAGGAAACCATAAACCAAGAGAGCGACTAGCTGACAAATATCTGAAGATTCTTTTAACTACAGCTAAGTGTAGTTCAGTAGGTCTAGACTGATACCTTGCACACATTCCTACACTGAATTGTATATCAGGTCTAGAGGCTGTCAAGTAAAGTAGTGATCTAATCATACCTCGATAAAGTTTGGCATTTACTTCTTTACCTGTCTCATCTGCATCCAATGAAGTATTGGTGCCCATGGGTGTAGTAATGTGCTTTAAGTTTTCCATGCCAAACCTTTTGAACAGTTCCATTGTGTATTTGGTTTGGTTGATGAAGCACCCATCTTCTAGCTGTTGTACCTGCAATCCAAGAAAATATTTTAGTTCACCAACCAAGCTCATTTCAAATTCAGCAGACATCATGGTAGAAAATTCATCACATAGTTCATGCTTAGTAGATCCAAATACAATGTCATCTACATATACCTGAACTATGATGAGATCTTTATTTATGCCCTTGGTAAATAAAGTTTGATCAACTTTACCTCTTTTGTAGCCCTTGCTGATCAGAAATTCAGATAATCTTTCATACCAAGCTCTTGGAGCCTGCTTTAGACCATACAAGGCTTTGTTTAACCTGAAAACTTGGTTAGGTTGAGGAGAATATTGAAATCCAGGAGGTTGTTCAACAAAAACTTCTTCTTTAATGACTTCATTTAAAAAGGCACTTTTAACATCCATTTGTTGGAGCTTTATGCTCTTAGAGCATGCAAAGGCAAGCAACAATCTTATAGCTTCCATCCTAGCAACAGGTGCATAGGATTCATCAAAGTCTACACCGAATTCCTGACAGTAGTCTTTGGCTACTAGTCTGGCTTTATTCCTCGAGATAATTCCATCTTCATTCATCTTATTTTTGAACACCCACTTGGTTCCTATGACATCAATACCATCTGGTCTTGGGACAAGCTCCCAGACATTATTCCTTTCAAACTGACCTAATTCCTTACTCATAGCATTGACCCAAGCTTGATCAGCTAAGGCCTCTTCTACTGTTTTAGGTTCAATTTGTGAGACTAAAGCAATTAAGTCATCATTATTCACATTTCTAAAATGAGACCTAGTCCGAAGAGGATCTTCAGGATTGCCTATGACTTTATCTAAAGGATGGTCTTTAAGAAATCTGATATTTGTTGAAGACTCACCTGTTTCTCTTAGCCCTTCCTGATTGGGGGAATTTGTTTCTCCATTTGGCTGAGTCTTCTCTTC
>JAHNEJ010003564.1:0-139588 GCA_022559845.1 Amorphophallus konjac | reverse complement strand
ACATGCAACCACCTCCAGGTTCTTGCCTTGAGCAAGGAAATGATTTTTTCCTTCTTGTTTTCTTTCCATAAGAAAAGTGACACTTCTATGTTCCTCACATGTTTTATTTTTCTTTATCAGAAAAGGGTATACATGCAACTTATGCTAGCAGCACAGTTTTATCCTTCGGTTCATTGATGTGACTCTTGTTTTCTTTGCAGAAAAGCTTTATTCAGGCAAAGAAAATATCCGAAAGGTCTCAAATCGTGAAATTTTCAAGGCTGTCATCGAGGCAGTTTTCTCTTGCCTTTCAGAGATTGGTGATCGTTCCTTGGTTTTGAAGTTACTTCAGAAAACCATGTTTGAAGAGATGGTGTGCATACAGACCCTATTCTTCATTCATTACCATATTTTTCTAACACTTTTGGAAATTGATTGTCTTCTTGCTTGCCTAACTTTATTTAAAGTTCTTCTGAAAGTTTCTTGAGCTAAACTGAATCTTGGCATCTTGCACCATATTCTTAATTTTCAGTCCTTGAAGCCACATCTAGACAACATGCGAGCTATGCTGACTATGATTGTTCTGCTGGACTCTCGACCCTCAATGTTCTTGGAGGCTAGTAGCACACTTGGCCAAAGTCTTTCTGCCTACCTGATCGATGCTTCTTATGTATGTCTTATTATGTAGTGGCAAGAAGCACTTGCATGTTCTTTGTAAACTTACCTACTGTAAAAGATTATTCAACACTGTTGTCAGATTTGTCTTTCATAATTATTTTTGTTAATCATAACTATGATTTATCATGAATTGCAGCTGACTGATCATTGTTGGCAAAGGGAGGATTGTTTTCAAAGTAATTGTTGTGGATTAATGTTTCCCTGCGGAAGAATTCATCTTTTGTATCCATTTGTTGGATAACTATGCACATATTTTAGCATGCATATTATTGATTCCGCGAGTTCAGGTTTATCATGCGATTTAGGGTTCAGGTACTGGACATTTCTTCACCGACCGTAGTCGGTGTTTATTTACATCAGCATAAAGTCTGAATACTCTTGATTAACTATCAAAGATACCCTTTCTACCTCTACAATATCCTTTGTGATATTGTGGATTTTGTCTAATGGACATGACCTTGACGGTCATTCATTAGAGGCACGCTCTTACAAGAAAATTTGAAGACTTCCATTATTTGAACATTTCGAATTCAAGTTACAATCGGTCTCTTGAGACCTTTACATCTGGCCCCGATTGTGTAATCGGGTCTTCGAGTTTACTTCCGGTCGTAACCCAACCGTTGGATTTGCTTCTACTTGCAGTTGAACTTTGGATTGTTTTCATTGGTTATCAGACCATTGATTCTACTTCTGGTCACAACCAGACCATTGAGATTGCTTTTGTCCACAATTGGATGGTTGGATTTATTCTCAGTCACTATCGGACCGTTGAATTTGCACCTGGTCAATATCTGACCGTTGGATTTGAATTTCATCGAGATCAGACCATTTTTGGGTATTTCTATAATTTTTGACCCATCCTGGGTCTTTATGCAATTTTGGACCCTACCTAGGTATTTATGCAGTTTCTGACCCTTCTTGACTTTTCTAAATGTTCATGTTATTTGTTGACTTTTTAGGGTATTTGTGTCATTTCTTGACATTTTCAGGGTTTATTTGTAATTTCTGGATTTTCCTCGATTTATCTGCCATTTCTTGACCTTTCGGGATTTATCTGTAATTTCTTGATTTCCCTGGGATTGTCTGCATTTCTTGACTTTCCAGGGTATGCCTACATTTTTTTGGCTTTATCAGACTTCTTTGTCATTTCTTGATTGTCCTGGGTGCTTCTGTCATTTCTTGACATTTCGGAATGTAATTGCAATTTCTTGACTTTCCTAGGCTTCTCTGTCATTGTTGACTTCTTGGGATGTTTTTGCAACCCCAAACTTATGTGTCATTTCTTGACTTTTTGAGGTATATTTGCAATTTTCTGGATTTCCCGAGACTCATCTTTCATTTCTTGACTTGCCATGGTTTATTTGCAATTTCACCTCCTTTCTAGATATATTTGCAATTCTCTCCCTTTTTGGGTTTTCTAGGTGTGCCAGTTCTTGGCTGTGAAAAAGATAGATGGATTTGGATGGCCAATCTTAAGCTGAACTTAGGAGAATGCATGTCGCTTCAGGAAAGTGACATGGTCCCGCTCCACCGAGTCATGCAAACGGCGTGAACTGGAGCAAGGGTATTTTGGTAACTTTGGGACAAACCAGGAGCTTTGTGCAATTCCTAGACTGAGCAGGGACTTTATGCAATTTCTGAACTCCTAGGCATTTTGATAATTTCTTGAAAGTTCAGGGACAGTTTTGTAATTTCTGAACATGTCAGGGGTATTTTAGTAATATCTGGGTTGAACAAGGGGCTTTTGTGAAATTTTGGACAGACCAGGGGTATTTTTTAAATATCTGGACTGACCAAGGGTTCTTCTGTAATTTCAGATCATTTCAGAAAATTACAATGATACCTCTCGGGATATGGCCACAGGAGCGTATAAGTAAACCCAGGGATATATGTACAATACACTCTTTTTGGGGTTCAGCAACAACACAAGGCACAAGGCCCAAATCTCCCCTCGGCGGAGGCTCAAAAAACACTCAGTAGATTGGCTCCCATGGCTTCCATCGGCTTCAATCCTTGTCTCGCATCTGTGTGTTGTCCATGTCTTGAGTGAGGACCTCTAGGGGTTTTGTATAGGGACACCAAAAGGGGGGATCTACAGCTCCGAGTAGACCCTTGGGGGCGGGGGTCTACCCGGTCCGAGTAGATCTCCCCCACCTATTTCCTTTCTTTTTTTTGTTTTTTACTTGAGAGAGGGAGGCGAGGTGGACCAGGTAGACCCCTTGGGGGTTCTACCTGGTCTGGGTAGGCCTCCTCAACCTTTTTTTCCTTTTAAGTAAAGAGAAGAAGAAGAAGAGAGAGAGAGCAAGGTGATCTGGGTAGACTTGGGAAGCCCCCCCTTTTTTTGTTTTTAATAGAGAGGGAGAGAGAGAGCATGGTGGTCCGGGTAGACCCCCTTGGGGGTTCTACCCATACTGGGTTGAACTAGGAAGTCCCTTTTTTTTGTTTTTGACAGAGAGAGGGAGAGAGAGGGCAAGGTGGTCCGGGTAGACCCCCTTAGGGGTTGTACCTGGACTGGGTTGCCCTCCTTCCTCCCCTTTTTTTGTTTTTAATAGAGAGAGGGAGAGAGAGAGAGCAAGGTGGTCCGGGTAGACCCCCTTGGGGGTTCCACCCGGACTGGGTTGTCCTCGTTCCTCCCCTTTTTTTGTTTTTAATAGAGAGAGGGAGAGAGAGGGCAAGGTGGTCTGGGTAGACCCCCTTGGGGGTTCTACCGTGACTGGGTTTACTCCTCCGCCCTTGGGGGTTCCCCCCTTGGAGGTTTACTCCTCCTAACGTCTACTGCCAGCCGCGGCAGTCGCATCGCCTCCGACAGTTGCAGGATAAGGCGAGGACGATGGCGGCAGTGGTGATGGCGTTTGCCAGCCGCGGCAGTCGCATCTCCTCAGGCGAGGATGGCAGCAGCGGAGGCAGGCGAGGATTGCAGCGGCAGTGGCAATGGTGTTTGCCACCATCGCCTTTCCCCTAACTGGGCTCGAGTGTTCGATTGGGGTTGGGGTTAAAAGGGTGTTGGTTGTTTTTTTTTTTAAGTGGGTAGTACCACTAATTGTATTAAATGAAAAAGAAGATGTACAAGTATAATCAAAAGGCTCCCAAAAAGTGAACCTATACAAAATAAAAAGGGTGTTGGTTGATTATACAATGCCCCTCATAATAAAAGTTAGTTGTATGCATATCCAATTAATTTTGATAGGATATTAGGAATATATTAACATGTATGGGAGAGGTGGAAACCGAGGTGTACATGAGGAATCGGTACTATAACCGGCGGGTACTAGTTCATATTGGTACCAGTACCGGTCCCTGCCCGGTATGGAAACCGGTTTGGGATTGAATACCTTGTTATGAATTAGCTGATCTTGACTCATTAGTTCTCATCAAAACATAAAAGTTTAAATATAGTTTTTATGTATTTGTGCAGATACTTTTCGTCTATGAGAAATACTTTTTTGGATTTTATTATGATGTTTGCTCACTTCCATTGGATCTGCCAATCCGGCCAATCCAATCCAATCCAGATCGGCCGGCTTGGGCCAATCCGAGTTTGCCTTCCATGCAACATCTTGACATTTGGATGCAATTGTTGGATAGGCATATGGCATGTTGATGAACTTTATAGTAACCATACCTTATTTGAAAGAAGATGAAGATATACAAGTGAGAAGGAGTGCTCCCAAAAACTCCCCTATACAAAAAGGCAGAGAAAAAGGGTGCCCCTAATCTTCCAGCAGAGGGTAATAAGAGATTTGCATTTGTCCACCTTGCAAAAGGTATCACCCCAAACCCTTACAAAATGGAAAATCAAGTCTAAGGATTTAGCCGGATCATGGGCTTTCTTTTGAAGATTCTGCCATTTCTTTTCCTCCAAATGATCCAAAGAGTTGCGTGTAAGATCAGCCACCACAGCTGGCTGTCACCCTAGAGCCCCAGGGAACTTGCCACCGGTTGATGAAAATGTCCACTGGACCTTTAGTTTTAATTCATGTTTCTTCATGAACTGCTTGTTCCTAATACATCCATCTCCATGTTGAGATAATATGTGAACAACCACTCTGATTGTGCATGTATTTATTCACATGCATCTATGTCTAGGAGCTTCCCTGGTTCAAGTCAACTTCTTGAGGTGTAATGTCTCTAATATTGACTGTCCATGTCAAGAATCGTTACATACGTACCAGTTGAATTGTAGTTGTGATATGATCTGGCAATTCAAGAAAAGGCACGAGAACAATATGCATATCTTAGTGTTCATGTAGAAATGTAGATATAGATACCTTGGAATAGATGCATTGCTCAATGATCTGGTTAAATTGAAACAATAGAGTGCCTAGACTGGTGGTAAAAGCGGAACAATCTATTTTGTGGCATATGCGTCCAGTCCTGGCGTCAAGTACGAGTGTCTATGGTCTAAGAGTAATTGAAAGGCCCACTTCCAAACAGGGGAACTATCATGACTTGCTCCGATCTTTGTGAAGTATTCTATGCTTTGGATCAAGTGCTACATTGTTTTGTCCCTCAAGGGCGCCTCACAAGTTATGGATCCAAGCCCCCATGTTTGTAGCCCAATAACTTTTTATCACTTTCTGATGTAGGATTAATTTGCTTCATTGTGCGCCAACCTTCAAACATAGTGATAGCTCTATGCTGTAACCACCCACAGTGACACAGTTTTTCCTCCTACACCTAGGTACCCCCTTTCATACAAGTGCTCTCTCCTATTGTCTGACTTGTTTAATAGGTCACTACTTTACACACAGCCCTTGCCCACTCTACCACTCTCAGTGGTAAAGCCTAGTGGTGGGGGTACACCATCTTGGTGTGGGGAGTCTCTTTTGGTTGTATAGGGCTGTTTTTTGAGAGCACACTGCCTATACTTGTACATCATACTTTGTCTTTAATACAACAGTTGTACTACCCACTTTTTTTTATATAAAAAGGTCACTACAGGTCCATCAACTTATGCCTGGTTCATCCTCAAACTAGCACACAATTGTATTGAGCGGGTTTAGCTCTGATACCATATTGTCGTGACTTGATTTAACCTTGTGATGTATTATCTGCTTTGGAACAATTCTAAAGAGCTCAAAGAAGCTAAAACATCCTTCACAGATAATTGTACATGTTACTTGTGTGGACAAAAGGACATATTAGACCAAATTGCCCTAAATTAAATCAAACATTGAATACTAGTAAAAGTTGAAGAATTAGATCTCATGCCTGTTCTTAACATCCAAGAGATAGATACAGATAGTGTTTATAGTTTAAGCAGTAACTCTGATGACTCCAGTAGTGACAATGAGAATGAGCAAGAAACTGAAGACATATTTATTAATATTATTACCCATGAAGAAAATCCACCACCTGGAACTTTATGGGATATATGGAACAGACAAGGTAATAATTTCTCTGAAAAATTACGCTATAACAAACCTCAACCAGAGATAGTAAATACTATTCAACCCATTACCTATATTCAGAAACCAGATGTAGAAGGACAAGCAACTACAGAAATATTAGATGTAGAAAAAGCTAATCAAAGTTATCTTACATTAGATGTTACTTTAGAGTTTAAAACATGAAATGTTATGCTGGCTGCAATGATAGATACAGCACACAAAAGCATAATACATAAAAAACATATCCCTCAAGAACTAAAACCAGTAACCTATGACAGTAAGATTAGTACTTATGACAGAACAAAACATACCATTAATCATTTTATCTCACAGATACCTTTACAAATCCATAATACTCGATTCTTTTTACCATATACCTTAGTGGTTGATCTCCCTGTTTCATTTACTTTCATTTTAGGACTTAAGCATTGTTAAATCCATAGGAGGCATGTTAATTCAGAAAAATACTATTTCATTATTTTCTAGAGCAATCACATCTACTGTATCACTCTAGAAAGACCATGCAGAGCAACAAGTATGCGTAACTTGCAAAATTGATCTTTGATAAATTAATAGCTGACTTAAAATTTGAAGCAATCATATGAGATAACCTAATGTTACGTTGGAATAGAAATCAGATTAGAGCTAAACTTGATATTATCAATCCAGATTTAACTCTCTCTACTACCAATATGAAACCTACACCTTGTGATCTAAAAGATTTTACCATGCATATTGCCAAACTCACTAAGCTACAAGCAAATGAGCAATTAGAGAATCTTTTAGTGCCACAAGTCAACAGCCTTTATAGTCAGAAAACATAGTGAAGAAAAACATGGAGAGTCACGTATGGTTATCAATTATAAACGTCTTAATGACAATACTAAGGGTGATAGTTATCAAATTCCTGACAAAGAAGTTATGTTTGCTAGAATAGCAAAAGAAAAAATCTTTAGTAATTTTGACCGTAAAATTGGATTTTGGCAGATAAAAATGGCTGAACAAAGTATAGAATGGACCGTTTTCTCTACCACTATAGGACATTTTGAATGGCTTGTCTTACCCTTTGGACTTAAGAACGGCCCTGCTATCTTCCAACATAAAATGGATATAATATTTCAGGATTGTAGAAACTTTTGAAATAATAGAGAGAGAGAGATTGTGGCGATATATATGTAATGTGAGAGAGTGAGAGAGAGAACAGAAACCTTTCCCATTTCGCATCTTGATTCAAAGGATTCGGGGGGGGGGGGGGAGAATACCTAAAATATCCAGCTGTCCCACACATGGGAATGTGTCCCCTCAAACTTCCTGCGCATTGTGGCCATGGATGGAAGTATCGGCCGAAACCGATACGCTTTGGCCGAAACGTATCAGTTTCGGTCCACACCGAAACCGTTCCGGATCTGCTCACTGTAGCAGATCCGAAACTAAAAAAAAACCTTTTTTAATGGTTTTGGGCGAATCCGATACCGGTTTCGCCCGAAATCGGACGTGGTCAATGTAATTTTTGCCTTTTTGAATGTTTTGAACCGATTTCGGCCGAAACCAAAACCGAAACCGGTACGTTTCAGTTTCGGTCCTGGCCGAAACCGAAACCGGTACTACCATCCTTGATTGTGGTGATATATATATATATATGAGTGAGGTGGGGGAGAGAGAGAGAGAACAGAAACCTTTCCCATTTCACATCTTGATGCAAATGATTGGGGGGGGAAGAATACCTTAAATATCCAGCTGTCCCACACCTGGGATTGTGTCCCCTAAAATTTCCTGCCCATTTTGGTGTTGGGCCATTCAATCCATGATCCAGCTGTGATCAAATACAAAACTGTTTATTAGGTGATGCCATTCAGAGGGCATGAGAACAAAGATGCCCCTTTGCTATTGCATGTTTGTTTGACTGTGTAGAATTAGATAAAAATTCAAGGTGTTCATTTATTGAATGAAAATGCACATTTTAGCTAATCGATTAGTATATGCATTATTAATTCTACATGTTTTAGTTTATCAGATGATTAGGGTTCATGTGCTGGACCTTTCCCCATCGACTGTAGTCGCGTTAATTTATATTGACGTAAAGTCCGAACACTTTTGATTAACTACAAAAGATATCTTGTGAACCTCTACAATATCCGTTGTGATATTGAGGGTTATGCCTAAATCCGGTCGTTGGATTTAGGTCCGGTTCAGATCGAACTGTTGGATTTGCTCCTGGTCGAGATCTAATCGTTCAATTTAAATTTGGTCAAAATCTGACCGTTGGATTAACCTATCGTCCTTAAAGGGCATTTATGTCTAAGGGCGGGAGAATATTTACAATAACTAGTACCCTTTTATAACGATGAGGGTATGTACATAATTTTTTATGAACGTAGGGTACTTTTGTATTTTTCCCAAAACAGAGACATTTCTGCAATTTTTGCCCAGTCGCAGGGTATAAATGCAATTTTCTGACATTTATGAGAATTCTAGGGAATTTTTTGGGACTTTTATATTCTTCTGTAATTTACTGGATATTTCTGCAATTTTTGATCATTGATGCAATTTAAAAAACTTGCGGAGTAACATGACATGGTTTCCTATATTCCCAAGAACTTTGGACATTTCGGAATAATACATGATTTTTTTTCTGATTTTTTCCCTATAATTTCCAAAACATTATTGGAATACAAGGGCATATCCCTAATAAAAGGGGTATTTTTGCAAACATACCCTTAATGGGTTTTTCCACAAACAAAGAGACATTTTTCTATAAACTTTGATTATGTCTGAAAATAGATATTTTACAAAGTTACAAGGACATGTCCCCCAATAGTGGGGGCATATATGCAAACATACTCTTAGTGGGTTTTCAAACGAACAAATAGAAAGTCTTCCTCCTTGCTCCTGCGCAGCTTGAGCTCCAAGTGCTTGGCCCTATGTTCTGTTTGAGCCCACCCCTCCTTTTATAGGAGTTGAGAAGGTTTAACCGGGGGAGAACTAAGCCCGTTAAATGCCCATTGGGTATTAATTACTCATTGGGTTCCCCCGGTTAAGTGGGGGAGGAATTTGGATTTCGTGAAAAGAGGAAGAGGGAGAGAATTAGAGAGGGTGGGGGCTGCGACCTCCTCCCTCACTCCTACCGGTTAACCGGGGGAGGGAGGAGGGGGGTCGTGGACCACCCACACCCCTCTCATCTCGCCTGGTTAACCGGGGGAGGAATCTCCCTATTCTTAAAAAAAAATTGTTTGTCCCCCCCTTTTCTTTTAAGAAAGAGAGAGAGAGAGAGAGATAGGGATGGGGCGGGAGTGCCCCCCCCCTCTAAGGCCCACTGGTTAACCAGGGCAGGGGATGGGGCCGCAGCCCACACCCCCCTTACCTCCTCTGGTTAACCGGGGGAGGGATTGTGGTGGTTGTAGGCTACCCGCACCACCCTCACTTCCCCCAGTTAACAGGGGGAGGAGTTGAGGGGGCGCGGAGTCGGTTCCACCCCCACCTCCTGCCGCAGAAAGAGAGGGGGGGAGAGAGAGAGAGAGAGAGAGAGAGAAGGGGGGTACTAGGCCATAAAAAGGACCCTTTTGACTGTCCTCCCATTTTTTTTTTTGCTCCCTGCTCTGCAGTCCATGGTTGCAGCGGTGTGTGGTCCTTGTGTGTTCTTTGTCTTCTTCTCGTAGTCAACATGCTGTCCAGGATTTCTACGCTGCGGGGATCATACACCGGTGCACTGGGAACGCTCCATGAGGGCGAGAAAAGATCACTTCTTGCTGTTTTACCATGTGGGCACGTCATTTTAGTCGCCACCAGGTGTTTAATGAATTTTCCGACGTGTAAAACATGTGGAATCCATGTGTGTATGTCTGCCCAATGGGAGTCTGCAGACGTGTGTATGTTTCATTTGCACAGCAGCAATGGTTTTATGTCATTATTACGCCGCCACGGGACTAAATTAGATTTTACTTTCCTGAATTAAATCAGGAAAATTATGGGTCCAACATTGTTGAAAAGGCATCTGTATTTCCTTCCTAAAAAGTAGTTTCCACACTGCTAATTTGGAATCCAGCCTGCTGTTTGAGGTGTGAAATGACAGTAGTGAGCTCAGTTATTTGAATCCAACACAGAGGTTAACTCATGCTCATAGGTCATAGCATTGCTTCTACCTCAAGCACATTTTTTAGTTGGTGTAAAATGCAGATATAACCATGTCAAATTCACAGCTCTGAGCAACTCCACCATCACCTAACCAGCAATGGCAGTGCTCAGTGTCTCAACTACAGCACCACTGGGGATGTGACGGGCCAGCATGTAAAGCCCAAGTCTAGATGTCCTATGATGTTCTGGTGCTCAGTTCGAGCTAGGAAGAACAGTTGAAGCCATTGCCCCGGCAGCAGGCATCTCAGTTCTCTTGGAAACACAACTAATTTAGGACATTTCACTGGCCAAGAGTCCAAGAGTATAACAAGCCATAGCCCATGATCAAATTTTGAGTGGGAAATTTTGTTGGGCAGAAGCGTTTTGAGCCTTCCACCACCATTACTGTAACTGTCTTCCTTTGAACGCATTGATGGAAATGACTATTTGAGACTTAACATCTGGTGTTGTCATGCCCCCGCTGGATATCACAGGTGTGAATCTAATCTCCTTTTCTTGGAAGTACTTCCTAACATGGAATTTGGAGGAGATCTGTTAGCGAATGAAAGTGCATAACAAAGTTAATCAAGTGACAATGTGACTTGGTCAGCCTATTCATTTGACTATGTGAGTGAACATTAATTGTTTGTGGAATCTTCAGTGTTATATTAACTGATCAATTTTCTAAAACCTATGCACCTTATTTGCATGTAACCTTTTTTATATGGTTTGGGTGATTCATTGCGAAGTTTACTGGTCAGCCTATACTTATGAGGGAACATTCATTGGGCATGGACTCTTCAGAGTATTGACAGGTCAATTTTTTTAAAAGCCTGGTGCATCTTGTACGCATGTGACCTTTTCTATTTGGTTTGAATGCTTCATCACCAAGTTTATTTCATATACTGCCTGCAGAGAACTTTAGTTTATGCATCCATGGACAGATGGTTAGCAATCTTGAAGTCAGAATATGTATGGAAGTTTAATTATCTGTATTCTAGTCATCTTCAAATTGAAAGTTTGTATTTCCTTTGCCAAATTGGCCATGTTGACATTCCTTTCTTTCTTCTGAATCTCTAATGTTTTTGGGTGCCTAAACTATGGTGTAAACTTTTATCTTCATTAGACAATTCATGGTGTTGTTCATTTTTTCTATTGGAATAGGATTTTGCTTACTGTATTTAGATGTGTTCTCAAATGATGGGCATGGTTCTTTCTTAATTTGATGCAGTGTATGCCAGACAATATTGATGCAACTATCCACAATGAAGAGATCCACTTATATCAGTTCTATGTTAGGCCATGTATTAGACTTTTCCTAAGAAGTGGGAAACTTTTGTCCGAGGTTCTGAACTTATTTTCTTTCCACTCTAGCGCCAAGAATGATTTTGAACTACGTGAAATTCATGCGGTCGCTTCTACAGTTATCTTCATGCTTAAGGATGCGAAACTCCATTGTAATCTTTCTTCAAGTAAAGCAGCTATAAGTAATATTTTGCAGAATATAAACATGTTATTGGTAAGCCTTGGTGTAACTCAACAAATATTGCTTGCATATCATTGGTTTTTTTGTTATTTGTGCCATGTCATGCTGCTTATAAAATGCATTTAACATCAAAAGCATATCAAAAGCTACTAATGCTTTATTCCTCTGTTTTTTCTTAAACTTTTTCTTTGATCTATCTCTATCCTTTATTCCTTTATGTTCTGCATTTCTTAGATGAATTCTCACCTTGTTGATCAGCAGTGTTAACTTTGGCCGTTTAGATACCACCAATTTCATTCAAGGATGAATACAGCCCCCAGGTTGTTTTATCTTAGTATTTTTAATCTCTAGTTGAACAGTGATTGTCATCACCTGTTATTGAACTAGGTGTACAAAATTCTTATGCAAAAATGTAGGTGAAGGCAATGGAGAAACTCGGGACTCATATGAAGAAGTTTTTATATTTTCTTCACTTGTGATTGCTATGTATATTGAGAATTTATTTTGTCCACTGGAACGTTTTTCTGTTTACCATTTTGGAGAAACAAGAACCGAGTCAGGCTTGAAGGTAGTCTGTTTGCATAGTTTCCTTCAGGTGTGGGAGTTAATTTGTGGTGATGATAAACTTGCCTCTTATGGTGTATAGGTGTACTGTAATAGCATGGGGAAGAAGTCCGTGTTAGTATATGGAAGTTGTGGGAGCCCATTTGTGGTCATAATGAACTTGCCTCGTGGTGTGTACTGTAGCAGTTTGAGGAAAAGTGTATTGTGTGCGCACATGCGCGCGCGTGTGTGCGTGCGCGTGTATTGCACGTGCACACACATGCAAGACAGCACTATATATATGCATATGTATAATGCTATTCAAAAATATATTCTATGCTTTTATCCATAAAATAATGGAAAGACTCGATGGCTTGCTAATACATGCATGGCATCATGAATCATCTTCCTTTCACAAGATAGTTCAGTGGCTGATTAACCTGATGAAGATATCATCAGTACTTGCAGAAAAGTTGTTAATGTAGATTAACCATTTTGCAGTTACAAGGGACTTCATGATTATGCAATCTATTTTGTACATATCACATGATGTTAAAATATATTCACAAACCTAAGTTTGTTTAAGCGATAGTGAAGACTTAGCAACTTGTTAATGTGTGTGACTTGTTAAGGACCATCTATTGTTCAAATAAGAGGAATTTTTAATTTTTACATGAATACCCTTATTAGAGACATATTTGGACAAAAGCCTGCCTTAAAAAATGAGTTATGTATTTATATCTGTGTATACCATATAAATAGATAGTAGCAACCGGACCCCTTCAATTTGTTGGACACTAAGGCCCTCTTTGATGTTCGAACATGGTAATCGACCCCGGGTAAAGACGGTTGTGTGAGAGGAAGGTGGGCCCTTCTCTCACTTCGGTTAGCGCATGCCCCGACCCAGCCCCGACAATTCGATTGTCAAAGCGGGCCTAAAAGCATATGTTCAGGATGTCCAGAATAAGGTAATGTTTGTATGGAACTTAGTCACAAATAACCATTTACTCGGGTTGGATTATTCTGGATTAGGCTTTTTAACAATGTAAAGCATCACCCTCTAACCTGGATTGATAGTTATCCCGAGATAGGTAGGTTTATGCAAAGTTGAGTGACAGGCAATAACAATGAGGGCATGAGTGATTCTCAGCATATTTAGTGTGCATCACATTTCCTTTTAAGAATGTTGGCATGTAAATACACTTTGATAGATGCATTCAGTTAAAAATCCCTTTGCAGTATGATTCAGCTTCTTCTATGCCACGCACGGATGATTTGCCTCTAGGTGAAAGATCCCACTGCTAACTTAGAAACGACTTCCGAAGGATTTTCCCTTTATTTTCATATGTGACAGTGAACACAGTGACATGATTATCTCCTACATGCAACACTAGATTAGCAAGTCATTATGGCATTGTAAGTCCTTACAATGCCATATGACCATGCCATAAACAAACCATTGGCCAATTTACATGAATTCCTTTTCCAGGGACGTTCTGAATGATTCCCAAATTGAGTTTATGGCAACTTTGTTGACAACTAATACTGAAAAAATAGCAAGTAGCCCGCATGCGGTCTTTCTCATGAAATATTGGAGTGCTTGTATATATTGGTTGTCTGACTCAACATCACATCTTACCCTGTTAAGCCGAAGTCACGGGAGACTTATTATCCATACCATGTCTCAAGCATTACCAGTCCCAGATTCCATTTTTTGATTCTGAATCTTCTAGTTCTGTTTTCTTTTGCTTCAAATTCTACCATAAAAAATTTCAGCAGGAATGCAGTAGATAGGTGGAGGAATGGAGAAAAGATTACTGCAGAAGTGGAAGGGGTCATTGGTTCATGGAAAAAGAAGAAGATAATACTAATGATTATCATTTTGTCCTCTTTCTCAGATTGTTTGAGTTTACAAGTTATCTACTCAATCTTTACTTTCAATAGTCTGGGATTGATTAGGAAGACAAAATCTGTTTGTTGGTGGACTATTGCTAAAGGAATCAGTAAGTGCATGACTTATTGTTCGCTCAACAATTTAATGTGCGGAAATTGATCACAAGTGGAGTATTGGTGCTTCAATTGTAGCATGGTCGAAGTTCTAGCACCAGCTATTTTGCTAGTGAACCTAGGTAGATTGTACTCTCTCTGAGCTGATGGTATCCAACAGAATCTGCACTTGTATTGCAGCATCATTTGACCCGGCATTTCTCATTAATATTCCAGACTGATGCTAAAATGGGTTACAATGTTTCTTTACTAGTAGTACTATTTATCTTAGGTTGTTAATAAATGGTAATTCCCAAATTATTTTCCTGAACCTGCAAACATTTTATCATTTTTAAGCTTTTTTAATGTAAAACATTATTAGCTGCCATTTCTTACACCAGGAAATTGTATATGGACTTAAGCATGTTAATCTATGCAGTCTGAAAATAGAAGCAACATGACTTCAGAGCAAAGACACAAAATGCAGTCAGTTTTTGAACAATTAAAGACTGAAGCTTGTAAACTACTAGTCTGGAGGGATGTAAGTCTGGCGAGTTTGGAATGAGTTAACTTGCTATGTAAGGGATTCTTCTTTCTTTATGATTAATTGATTATTTAATGTCCATGACCATAGTCATCCATGAATAAAGTCGTCCTCATTTATATATGTCATTGTCATCTTATTTCATACTGCTATAGTGCTATTTTAATATTTTTTTCATCCCAAAAACTTTACTTGGGTTTATGTCAACTTGAGCTTTATGTTGTTGCCATCCTCGTTGTTGATATGAAAGATTATATATTTGGGACTTTACGAACACAATGGCCATGGTTTCTTTTGTCTTTTGCATTTACTGCCAACCCATTTTAAGTTTTTTCTTCATATGATGGGTTGTACCATTAAGGGGGAGGGAAGATACTGAGATCTACATTACCGGTGGGAGGGATCACTATATGATGTGTCTAAGAAGAGGTCATTGGACCAAGGAATGCAGCGATTCAGTTCAATGTATCCTGTGAAATGTGGATCATGGGAGTTGGACCAACATAAAAGGATGGAAGGAGCGTATTGGTGGAAGTAGCAGTTGCTAGTTTGAAGGAAGAAGTTAGAAAGTAGTTCCTTTCTGGTGCTCAGATTGCCAGATTTTCCTTGACAGGGAGGTTGGGTGGAGAAGTAACGGTGCTAGGTTTGAAGGGGGAAAAGCTAGAAGTAGTTCCTTTCTGGTGCTCAGATTGCGGATTCCATTGACAATGAAGTCCTATGGTCTCTGAGTCAGCAATGCTTGACATAGACCAAGGATTTTGTGGTGGTGAAGGTCTGGATGGATCTCTGATTTGAGTTGGTTGACCTGTGGGATTGTGGAGGTGAAGAGAAAATTGTGGGTGGAGATGCTTCATGTAGGAGGACAGAAGACTCAGTGGTTCAGAGATCTGGAGATGAATCATAGCTGGTCTGGTTCTGAAAGTAATGGAAAGAAGTGTCCAGGTGAAGTCTTTTGGTGAGAAGGAATGTGCAGATGAAGCTATCTGCTTGGTCCCCAGAAGTAACTACTTGTCTGGCAGATGAACGATCCTTGTGCTGGTTCTGACTTTAAAGGGTTCCCCCTTTTGGAGACATTCTATTACTTTGTGTGGAAGTTTGGCATCGTTAAAAGGATCAACCTGTTGTCCTTGGATGATGCTCTACTCAGATGTGTCAGAGTCCTCATTGGTGTGGAGGACAAAGCATGGAATGCAGAATTGGCCAGGATCGGCCGATTTGGATCGGATCAGTAGGGGCTGATCTGATTCTGCCCCCAAACCTGATCCCAATTAGAGAATTTTTGAAAATATAAAAAAAAAACAAAATTAGTAGGTCTCGGTCTGATTGGCCCAAATCAGACCAAACTCGCCATATTACATGTGGATTCGTCGATTCTCTCATGAATCGCCCGATCATGGCTGATCAGGTTTGATTAAAAAGAGTATTAAAGTTTATAAAATGTCTTACATAGTTTTGTATCTGTGCAAATCCTTCTTAAATTTATAAATGTATTTTTATTTATTAAAAAAATTGTGTAAATACTTCTGTTGTTTTTTTTTTGGTGGATTGGCCGATTCGGCCGATCTGATCCGGATCGGGATTGGGCATACCTGGTCTAGGTGCCCGATCTGTTCCTACAAGAGTTTGACGGGGGGGCATGGGTTAGCATTGTGGATGAAAAAGACTTCCTAAGTTCATTTCCCCTCAATGGTGGTCTTGGACTAAGGTGGTTATGTAGTATAGGACGTGTAATGAGAACAGGGGACCTGGTGGTGCGACAAGCGTAATGGAGGTTGGGAAGAAAGTGATTCAGGAAGCACTGTGAGGCAAGTCAACGCTGGGGGAATCATTGGAGCAGCTGTTCACTGAACTTGCTTGGATTAGATGGGAAGGTTTCAAAAAGATGGTGACTAAATACCGAGGGACCCTCATCTCATTTTATTTGATTGGGCTTCTTGAGGGCAAGGTTTGACGCCCGGTCATACCGGCCATAACCGGTACTTTATTGGTACGGTACGGTACGGTACGACACCATTCCGTATTGGCACCGCAATGTGCAAACAATATAATAAATATTTAGTGTAGTAAATTATGTGTTGAAATCATTTGTGCTTAGTTGGGTTAGAGAGTAACGTATATAACCGTGAGATCCATGGTTCGAATCTCACAAATGACATCCATTTTTTGGCTCTTAAGAATAAATGAAAATTTGAAAAAAAAAAACTGTGGTCCCTGATGAGTTTCAAACCCGGGATGAACCTTTTCAAGATAACGCCCCAACCAATTTAGCTATTAAAATCAACTGAACACAAAATAAAACATATAATATTTAAATAGATATATATTAACTGTACTGGTCGCGTATCACGCGCCGGTCGTACCGGTCTCTGACTGGTATGGTCCGATACGTGCGGTAGTAGCATACTGGAGCCGTACGTCAAACCATTGCTTGAGGGGAACTGAAGCACGTTGGGACTTGTTTGAGAAAATTGAGTAGCTCTGGCTTTAGCAAAACTGCAGAAATTGGGCCCAGATATGTTCCCACAAAAAATTTAAGTGTATATTATTTTCTTTTGATACTTTTCTTATATCTAGCACAATTTGTTCCTTAATTGTTGGTCAATATTGGAGTTCCATATGCCTAAAAGGCATGCGGGGGTGGCTTCTACATACAGTTTTATTTCTTGCCAGGAATTTCTTCCTCCGTAAATTTTCAACTTTTGAAGTTGTTTATTCTCTCTTAACTGAAAGTTGTGTCTTATTGTTTTCAGGTCTTATCTCCCGAATCAATTTATGATCGATATCATGCTTCCACAGACCATTGCACCCAAAAAAAACAAGTTGACCAGAGGGGCAGAAACCTTGTTTATGAATGTCATAAAAAGCTAAAACCAGATAAAGGCATGGCAGAAGTCTGAAGTCTTGTGGGAAGCACATTCGATGCAGTTTGAATCTCCCATCCAGGTAGCATGGCACTTGACATTAGTTGCAGACCAAGGCCAGCATAATTGTTCGAATTATGCATCTCCACAGAGGGGAAGGGCTTGCAAGGCAGCAAGAGATGATAGGCTTCCTGGAAACTACTTCATATTTGATACCGTTTCCAACGGATTAAATTTCTTGATTGAAGCTTAGCAGAGGGTGTTGGGGGAAATATAGGTAGCTAGGGAGCAATCTTCATGATGCCATAGAAAAGCTTTGATGCTGTTACGTGGGCTTGTGTATGAAGTGTTATCTTCTCTTATTTTAACTATCTTTTTTCTTTTCTTATGGCAATTTTTTTTCCGTGGATGCGACCTTTTTAATGCATGGCAGTCTCCGGTGTTCGTTTGGAGGGCGTAAATAATGCAGCCTGTAATCATCGCGAGTCTCTTGGTCATTGCTGTTGCAAACCAAAGCAATAGCTGCTTAACTCCGAATTTATGCAGTTGAGTATCTCTGATTGAGGCATTCCTCATGATTCATCGCTATCTAAGTCTATATTTGTTGTTCCAATGCATCCAGAAACGATTAAAGTCTCCTGCGGAGCAATAAGGAAGTGTTTCAGAGACTGGACTCTTGGTCGGGTTGGAGCATGCTTTGAACTAGAATGGGCCAGTTCGAATGGGAAACGGCGGACTGGATTTTGAATATCTTTTTACACTTTAGACATTTATGTAAAGTCTATGTTATTCATATTTAAATGTATTTATCATGTGTATACAATATTTATTTAGACCATAATATTATGTTCTTACTTCTTTTGTGTTCCTTTGTTATCTGTGATACGAAGATGAAGATCATTTATTTTCCTCTCAACACAATGTGCGCATGAATATACAGAGTTCCATCCGTTTTTTCCCCCTTTTTTCCCCCTCCTTCGACTACCTTCCTCTACCCTATCCTGATATCAATGTTTAAAAATAGTAATATTAATAGTCAGATCATATCAAGATAATGATAATAATATGAAACGAAAAATCGTGTTTCTTCTGTGAACGTCTGCTCGTTGTGTTAATTCACGGGCACCTTCCACTTCAGTGAATGAAATGCATCAAACAGTTGCGAAGCCATGCACGTAAAGAAAACACTCGCTCCAGAGTGTATGATAAACTTATTCAACTTTTTAAAAAATTCAAACATGAGTTAATAGATAATGAAGCAATGATAAATTTTATTTTTTATGACAAATGTATTTATGATAAAATTATTCAACTTTTCAAAAAGCTGTCATAAGTTACATCCAAAAGGAGTATGTATTTGAACATAATTTTCAACCTTCTAATGTCTGTTTGTTTTGTTGATATATTGCTTGTTGTCATGGAAATATGATCCCTATTTTTATATTCACATTTTTACATGCGTCAAGTAAAAAGTATACTTTAATACTATAACCTCTCTCCAAAGAAAAAAAGATTGACGGATAGAATATTTATTTTATCAGTTGTATAAATTTATACTCAATTGTATTATTATTATTGTTGTTATTATTTTTTAAAAAATTAAATATATATTTACACGCGTTGGCGCGTTCTTTTCACTAGTTTTCTAATATTAGAAAACTTGGGCATCCTAGTTAGTTAATTCAATTGCTTAATGATTAAGTGTTTTAATTTTAAGATAAAGTATCATATATAAATATCAAAGTGTTGTGTTATATATGAATATTGAATGCAACTATGTAATCTCTAACATGAGCTAAAGAGTCCACTAAATACGAGAATCATATACCCCCATTCCATTCCATTGGTATCATTAAGGTGTTCGTTTCAATTTAATTCTAGGGTTTCTAAAATTTATGTATTTTTTTATTTTAAGATCAGAAGTGTTTAGTTTAGGTGGGTGTAAAATGAAACAAAATATTTTTGTTGATTTTTTGTAATTTCAACTTTTATTATTTTTTAGTTTTCGGTGGATATATGCCGTAAACCAAACTAGTAAAATCATACTACCACATCAACCAATGCAGATATATTTACCTTATTTTATGTCAAATAAACAACTTTACACTGAAATAAATAAATCCTAAATATAGACTCATGATTTAGGACACGTTTGAGAACGCATTCACCTGCGACTTTCGAGTCGAAATCTCTCGACAACATTTAATTTTTATCAAATGTCCACCGTACGTATTTACGTTTGAGTGTGCATAAAAAGTCGTAAAAGAGAGTAGATACAAAACTGTGCTCCAACGGAGATCCTTATAATCTGATGCAAAGAGGATTTTAAAAAATTTAATCATTATAAATCTTGGATGAGTTATAAATTTGTACTATTAAAAGATTTTTATGAGAATATAAAAGTTAGGTGCATTCTCAAACGCGTCCTTAACGTAGACGATGGCCGATTTAAGAAGCCCTCGGGGGCACCTAATTAATGTCAAACAAAGGAAAGGAGGCCGAGGAAGAGTTAGTGACTGGTGATATAAAAATGCACGAGCATGATTCGGTTGATTTTAAAGATATTTATTGGTTGAAATATATTGTGATTTATATATTAAATTTTAATTTAAATCCTACTGAAGCTATTGCGAAAGAAGGTGTGTACTTAAATAAATAAAACACACCGACTCTTCATTCTTCTCTCCTTTTTTTACAATTTACCAAAAAAAAACTCAAGTCACCATGATTTCAGATTACAAGATACATTTTGAAATCACAGCCACGTGTATTTTTAAGTATTTGTCTATGAAACGATAAAATCACCCCGGATTTCATCAAAATTATATGCATCATTAAAACCAATCTATTATTTTAAAGAATTCACTTGCGATTAACCGCCGTGGCACAGTCGTAAATACCCACACACAAAAAAAAAGGAATTAAAAGAAGATTCAAACGAAGGGTGGTCGTGGACAATGCGGCGGACTCCTTCCTTTGCTTCTTCGTTCCCCTCGCGATTTCCCCCGAACACACGACGGAGGTGACCATGTTGCCGACGACGCCGACATGGGCAGGCGGCTCTTCCTCCGCCCCTTCCTCTTCCCACCACCCTGCTCCTCCTCCTCCTCCTGACTTCCGCTTCGGCTTCGGCGCCCCCCCCTCCTCCGCCCCTTCCTCTTCCCACCTTCCTCCTCCTGGCTTCGGCTACGGCTTCGGCGGTAACCCCTCCTCCGTTCCCTGGTATTCTCTTTCTCCTCCTCCCCTCGGCGGCACCCCCTCCTCCGTTCCCTGGTACTCTCTGCACCCTTATCCTCATCCCCCTCCTCGCTTCGGCGATACCCCCTCCACCGTTCCCTGGTACCCTCCTCCTCCTCCTCGCTTCGGCGGCACCCCCTCCTCCGTTTCCTGGTACTCTCTACCTCCTCCTCCTCCTTGCTTCGGCGATACCCCCTCCCCTGTTCCTTGGTACCCTCCTCCTCCTCCTCGCTTCGGCGGCACCCCCTCCTCCGTTCCATGCGACTCTCTTCCTGCTTCTGATTGCTTCGACTTCATCCTGAAGGAGTGTGGCTCGATCAGCCCCGCCCAGGAAGCCTTCTTCGACAGGTCCCGCTTCATCCGGCCGCGGCGGGAGGACGCCGACGTCGTCCGGAGCTCCATCGATCCCATCGTTTCCTGGGTCTTCGGCACCCGGTCCCCCCACCCCAATGATCGCCGACGTTGCTTTTCCGATGCGGAGGCCGCCGAGATGGCCCTCGCCGACTGCTTCCTACGGCTCGGCTACCGGCACCTCCACCTGCTCCGTCAGCGCCAGCCGCAGGAAGGGGAACAGGACGGGAGGACACAGTTACCTTCTCGGTGCCCCCCTGAAGCGGCCAAGGAGAGGCCCGAGGGGATGCCGCCTCCGGAGGAGGCCAGTCCAAGCTTCACCCTTGAGGCCGCCGCCGAAACTCCGACCCGATCTTCCGGGGCTAGGGAGGAGAAAGGTGCAGCCTTGAAGCGAGGGAGACCCGATTCTTGTTGTCCATCCTTGAATGAGCGTTCCATGGGGAGCAAGAAGCCCCGCGTGGGACCAAATACTACAAATCCGACTGCCACTGGCACATCCCCTCCGGACGCAGGTGTGAATTCGACTGGCGACATGCCTGCTATGATGGCAGGTAGGCCGCCGTCGGCCGACCACGGTGCTGTCCGGGGGTTCCGGAAACTGCCGCCCTCCATCCTGTGCCCCGTCAATTTGGAAGAGGGGGGCGTCGGAGATGAACGCGGCACTCGCGTTCGGCGTCAACAACCTCCGCTGCAAATGGAGCAGGAAGCAGCAGCAAGCAAAGCCCCCGCCGCTGGCGCCGCTGTCCATGCCCCGAGCGCGTCTTCACCAGTGGACCAGAGCTTGCCGGCTGAAAACGCCAGAACAGCCTCTTCTTCTGCGGCGGAGAAGCAGGAGGGGGGAGTGGACAAGGGTGATGTCGATAGACCTTCTCCAAGCTTGACGGCGCTGGTTGAAGCGAGTCCGCCGTCGCCCATGCCGCGCAGCGATACAATCTCGCCCGCGGACAGTACCGATGCAATCTCTCTATCCACCTGCGTTGATATCTTCCTGAGATTCTTGGACAGTCCCATCCAGACACCTGAACATCCCTTGGAGACGCTTCTTGCGAAGAGCATCCTCCAAATGCCCGCTCATAGGTGGTGGGGGCCTGGAGTTCATGACCGCCCTTCGACCCCGCCGGACAAATAGGGGAAGCGGCAGCCAGCCAGCAAGCAAGCATCTTGAAACTTGGCTGGTTCTCTCCATCGATGCACGGAAGCCGCGAGCTTAAAAGTCTGGTTCCTGTGAAGCTATTTTCATCTGAACAAAGGTCGGGGGGTGGTGAGGGGGGGGGGGGGCATCATCACACTGGAGGTATTGCTTGGCTTTTTGTCATGGGGTGTTCCAGATGCCAAGCTTCTGGCTTTTTGTCATGGGATGATCCTTTTTGTGTTTCTAATCCAGATTTGTATGTGAATATCACAGATTTAAAACTTTTTTTAAATTATGGCAAGGCACATCATGTGAATCATTTTGCAGGGTAAAACGCTTGCTCTCTTGGATGTCATGTCTTGTGTATTCTCAGACTATCTATAGTTTGTGCTTCTGTATTATGACTCACCAACTTTGAGAAAGCTGCGCCTCAGAGGGATATGCAAGAGTAGTTTCTTTACCTTAATTGATGTTTCTGGATGAAAATTTGCGTGTCATGGTCAAATTGATATCTAGATGAGGCTCAAGGGTAAAATTCCCAGGCTGTCTTCTGCAAGGCAATGGCCTCGACATCAAACGAAGAGTAATGGAGGGAATGCCTTGTTGTCATTGAAAGTGGGATCAAGGAATGGTTTGAACTCCGCAAGTTTGGTTACTGTGCACAATGTTTAACCATGGGGACACTAATGTGGAAGAAGATGTTTGCATTGAAGCCTAGTCCTAAGGACTAATGTGAAGTTTTTTTTTTTTTTTGGAGCCTAGCTAGAAAGAGTGCTAACAGAGATGATTGTGATCACATTATAGGAAACTTGAGGGATGGTGGGATGGGGCAAAAGTGGATTTTTTTCTATTGATATCTCCAAAAAAGGGAGAATGTTAGCTCAATTTGAATGAATCTGGATGGGAACGCTACAGGAATGAGGGCAAAACAGGACTGAAAGCACACATTGTTGGTATTTCTAGTAGATGGAAGGATTTGGTTTTAAAGTGGAGTCATGTCTGTTCATATTTTTTGATAATCCGGAATCTAGCACATTTCATTTAAGACTGCCATTTGGGAAGAAACCCCGCCGTTTCTTGTTTATCACAAAATTCACACTCCGCACTGTATGAACAGTGTAAGAGGATTTGCCATCATTATTAATCTTAGGAAGCTACTCTGTTTCATTCACAAGATTACAACGAAGGTTCTTTGTCATTTGAAAGGGATTAATGTTGGTCGGGAGATTTTAACGCAAAAGCCCAGGTTGGGCATGTTCTCAAACGGGCCTTAAGACTCAGTCTGGCGTAATCGTAGGACCACTAATTTGACCACGTATTATCTTTTTACAACTAACATGAGATTGCAACAGGAGTAAGCAAACTTTTTAAACGCAGATGAGGGTTCTCTGCTGTTGACTCTCTCAGAAAATAAGCACGGATAACCGCAATAAATATAGAAGTATAGTTACAAACAGGAGTCACGACGGCCAGATTTTCTTTTTTTGTTAGACTATATGCACATCAAAATAATAAATGATCTAATAGAATGGGGATTTGCAGATTTGCTGCTCAAGTGCTCACTCATGTATTACTCATTCATATGACATCTTGGATAATAAGGTGTCCTCTACATGGTCAGGATTCTTAGTTTGAGCTTTGTATGGGTTAAATTATAGTAGTATGGTATTAAGTATTAACCCAATTTCAAAGACATAAACCCCTTGTTGGTCGGACTTGAGCTAACTAAACTAGCTTTTTTGGGTCTTTTTTTGGCTTAATAATAATGCTGAGTTTGAGAATCCCACTACATGTAAGAGAATAAATTGTTTTTTTTTTTGGCCACCTTTACAGTGGTAGGAAGTAAGATTTGAACTTAAGATCATTCTTTCTCTCGAGAGAGGAATGGCGATGTTACACAGCCACATATACATGCTGTTGACATGCTCTGGTCCTTTTCTTGATCTACCTGCCCGCTGCCCTCAACGTTAAAAGAAATCACGATAAAATAATTTGTCCACGGAGGTTGACGGCTTCGCACAGGCACCTTCCCTCCCCTCTCCTCTCCTCTGTGAACCTTGAAACTACGTCGAAATTTGGGCATAGTCTCTGGGCAATAATCTCATCTAGTTTAAGTGGTCGTCAAGATCTGTGTGAAGGCGACTCCTATCCGTGCAACAACGTACAGACCAGATCTGATCGTTAAACTTCCACATCCCATGGGCTCACTCACTATGGAGACTAGCCCAGTGGGGGTCTCAATGGGTCTCATTAGCCTGGTCGTTTGAATCAAAGTTTGTCAAATCGGGACGGGACGACCCGAATCGTCCGTCTCGAACCGTCCTAGCCACAGACTTGGACGACCGGTATGTGATACGTAACCGGGACGATATGTATAACTATATTATATTTTATAACAAAATATGATCGGTAAGTTGGTTGGTTTAAACCGTTTCATTGCAATCATAATGCCCCATGTTCTAATCTCATAAGATGAATCAAATTTTTATTTTTATTTCAATTTTTATTAACTATTGAAGGGAAAAAACATTAAAACCCCATATGACATTAATAGGAATCGAACCACAACCATCTCATTTACGCACAACACCGCTTAACCAACTGACTTAAAAAATGATTCACAAAATTTTACTTATAATTTTTATATTAAAGTCTTTATTTCCTATCGGTATGGAGCAGTACGGTCCCGTCCCGTCCAGTTCGGTCGGGACGACAAACCCTAGTTTGAACATTAAATTTAATGTCTCTTATGAATTACATATTTTTATGTGTTAGGTATTAAGGCAGTTTAAGTAGTTTATTAGCTGTTGGAAATTTTATGAGTAGTTTAAGTTAGTCGTTAGCCGTTATGCGTTTGTTAATTTCGGTCGGGACGACAAACCAGTTTCCTGTTGTCTTGGCACAGCGCCATAGGCCACAAGATCCATGTCCCAAAGACTCGAAGAGCATTCTAGGTTCTACTGTTCTTGGACCTTCTTCACTAATTCCTAGTTCTATACTGTCTTTTTCCAATGCCATCTGTCCCTCTCTCTTCTTTCTCTGCTCCTGTGGATACCATCATGTTCGACGAAATGCCACGAGAGCATTCCGTTATCCATTATTCTACACTCCTTTCTGTTCAACCACATGGATTAATTCATCAGCCCCTTTGCTAATGCAAACACAGCTTCAGTAGCAACAACACCAACAACAGCCCTTACTATCATCTACTCAGTTGTAATCTTCTTAGCAACCTGACATACAAATGATATCTGGTTTGCAATCAAAGATAAATTAGTCTTCAGTAACCACAACCACCTGTGATGCAGTTTGTTCTACACCCTGGGTGTCAGCAAGATCAACCAAATCCTCGGGCAGTTCTTAGTCAACCGCAGTCACAACTGTCTACTCACCTACAAGCATTTTCTCTTCAGCAACAGTCTGCTTCAATAACCCAGCAATCCGTATTGACAGTGTGGCAGATTGCAAATCCCTTGCAAAGAAGATGCAGCAGCAGATGTAGCAATGGCTACAAGCATCTGGTGGGTTGCTTCAGTCACAAAATACATCTGAACAGCGGAAACCACTTTATCAATATCAAAGAGTTCTCCCAGAGTACTTAGATGCAGATTCGGACACTGAACAACAGACTGTCTCCAAGATTGAGCATACATAAAGGAATGCTGAGTTACGCCCACTACCAAAACCGCCGCCACCCTTCTCCACATTTAAGTTAGTTACAACTTTTATGTTGGACTTTAAACTTGTATGTCATATGTTTGTAGAAATGCCCCGCACTTGTTCAGATTGCCAAAGCAGTAGCCATCTTCACCAGTGATGTAGTCCAAGCTCGAAAGGTTAGGAGAGACCCAATCGACGGCCAAAGAGCTCGGAGCCCGTCTACAGCAGTTTGATCCATCACAATATGTTAAAACAAATAGGGGATAATTACATCTCTCTCTCTAGAATTTTACATATTCTACTCTATACCTTCATATTCTTAATTTAGTAATGTCTACCCCCATATTAAAAAATAGTGTTCAATCATACCTCTCATGTACTAACACTATCAAAATTAACACAATATTATACTTGATTATACAAAATATAAGGCTTTAAAGAGGTACAAAAGATCGTATAAAGATTGTACATGTACATATGTCAGTATTTTAATTATATCCGAAGATCAAACAAGGATAGATTAATTTTTAGTCTTATCATTTTTTTCATCTTAATCTACTTAAAATTAAATTAAATAAATGATAGGTGATGATGCGTATAATGAAATATGATTAGTATAGGGGTATTCATGTTAACACGAAGAATATAAAAATATAGAATATGAAAGATTGTAAGAATATATATACGTAATTATTTCAAACAGATAATTCTTATAAAATAGTTGACAGTTTGGATAGGCAAGCCGAAGATTTCCTAAGAAAATGGAACAATGAAAAAAATATAAATACAACTGTTTATTTAAGAGATTTAAAAGTCTAGGCCAGGTCAGGGGGCTCTTCTTCCTTTTTCCAAAACCGGTCCCCACATTTCCCGCTAAACAGTAAACACAGATCAGGAAACACAGAGAGGAAGAAGAGAAATGGAAACCCGCGCCGCGGTCGCCGACCTCGACGCGGGCGACCCCCTCTCTCCGCCGGAGGACATCGGCGAGAACGGCTTCCCCTGCCTCCTTTTCTCCTCCTTGTCGGACGAAGAAGAAGTCTCGCCGCCGGAGGACATCGACGAGAACGGCTTCCCCTGCCTCCTTTTCTCCTCCTTATCGGACGAAGAAGAAGTAACCGGTGGGGGGGAGGAGGAGGCGGCGGCGACCGATGGAGAGCTCCCGAGTGCCGCCGCGATCGCCGGCACCAGCGGCTTCGCAGCGGATTTCTACGCAAGCGGGACGGACTGGTCGTGCCTGGTGGAGGTGGACGGTCGGGGGGAGGGTGGTGGCGGTGCGAGGAAGAAGACCCTCGTGCAGAGGAATCTCTTCCAGATGTGGGGGATCGGGAATCCCTCCCCGTCTCCCGGGGCATCTGGATCGAGGGCACTCGTCCCACCTCCAATCAAGAGGAGGCGGAGGGCGGTCGATGATGGCGTCCTCGTTGGGGAGGGTGATCCCATAAGTGGGAGGAGGGGTTGCGACGAGCAGGGGAACGAGCGGCGGCGAGCCTGCCCTTTCTATAAGAAAATTCCTGGTGATTGAATCCGTTGTCCCCGTCTTTCATGCTGTCCCGTGTTTAAACCACTACTATTGCCACTGCCCTTCTGTTACTACTTTCTTCCGTTGCTTCTAATGCTTATGGTTGCTCTCTGGAAAAGAATTAGCTACTACATTGTCATTTGACATCATTGAAAAGGAATGTTTTCAGCCTCATTTAATTTGCCTCTGTTGGTGAAATGGAGTCCATTAGTTGGACCGCGTTAGTAGATATTGTACTGGATGAAATCCTGTATTGGTACCCGTTAAAGATTGATTTAGATCCATCTATGAGACAAACAGTGGCTGATATGAAATCTGAGAATGGAAAGTGTAAGGATGCACCAGGTAATGCAGGCAATGAAATGAACAGTTTGTTGGGCCCGAGTATAATGGGGAGTTTTTATAATATGTGCTTTGTAATTCTTCACATGCATCTTCTGAATGTACAACCTGCACTTTTACTTGCCTTCATATCCTCCAACAACATTTGCATACATTTCTTTTGACCGTCAATTTATTGCCACTACATGCTAACATAAAATGTAAAACAATGTTTAAGGATGTTTACATAACTATTTGGAAGTATATCCCATTGAGTGAATGGAACTGCATCTGTTATGCCATTCTTGGCTGGTGAGTCCACCAGTGATTCTTATTTATTGTCATGGTTATGGAGCTACTTCATCTCTACAGTTCAAAACATCACACAGTGGAAAGCAAATGTGAACTTTGCTTTCAAGGTACTGTTGCGGGCTGAATGCTTCCACTATATAACTGTTTTTTTGTTCGCCCAAGAATATTATCCTTTGTTGTTTTTTTATGGTTTTTTGGTCTCGGATCATGTTCTTGCTGTCAATTATGAGCATGATTTATTTGTAGAAATCTTTCTTTTTGTTGTTTCCCGGGACAGGATGTCTCTCCCCTCTGCTGTCAATTCCAAACTCCTTTTTTCTGGTCTTTCTTGTCACCATTTTTTCCAATTCCCAAACTTCTTTTGCAATTCAAAGTCTTTGGCGGAACTCTTATTAGCTGGTTTCTTTTTTTCCCCCAAAAGAAGTGGATCATACCACCAATTTTATGTCACATAAACAGCGTCTTGACTGGTTACTTTTAAGAATATCGTCCAGTTCTTGTTGCATTAGTCAAACATATGTGAGCTATGGATCATTTTCCTCTAGATCCAGTGTACATGCAGAACCTTGAAAGCAGATTGGATAGTAGCCACAATTGTTGAAGGTTCAATGTATGGATCTGCCTGCATGGGACTTCGTTCATGGATTTAGATTGACGAATGAGCTAGTCTTTCAGCTTCTCCAATCTTACTGTGTTAGAAACTGAAAAGAAATTGTTGTTCGTTGTTGTTGTCCGTTGCTGCATGTTTATCTTTATGCTTTTAATTTTTTTCATAAAAGAATAAAATATGTCTTCTTTCTGAATTGGTATGCTTATTAAATTGCATATTGGTTATGTTATTTATTTATGGCATCTAATTATGTGTAACACATAATATACATGACAGACAGTACTATCACTACATGGTGGGATCATTTTCTGTACCAGTACTCATATCCTTCAGTATTTGTGGGTTTGAACTTGAAACTTGTTTGATCATGTCCAAACAGCACCATAAAAGGTTATTTGAGTTTTTTTAATGAGCCAAAGTTATTGCATTCAAATTCTTCGAGACATCATGATTTCTCACTTAAAGTTTCATATTTACAAAGCCAAAGCTGGACATCCATTCCTTGATAAATTTGATTCTTTACTCAATGTTCTGGATCGTGACCATTAATTGACTATAGGTACACCCTTCACAGTGGATGCTTTCCATTATGGACAAATTGATGGTTGTTCAGCATATTTCCTCAGCCATTTCCACTATGACCATTATGGTGGTTTGAGCAAGAAATGGTCTCATGGCACCATCTACTGCAGTCCACTCACAGCTCGCTTAGTGCAGACGTGCCTCTCTGTAAATTCATTGTAAGTAACCTATCAACATTGGTTTCCAATAACGATGTCAATTTTGATTCGTATGTCATACATGATGGCACCGATGCTGCTGGTATCATAAATTTCAGTTTCAATTCTACAGTACTAGTTGTTGCAAGAAAATAAGGTTGAGTCCTTCTTATTCAATTAAAATGCTTTCTTACAGATATATTTGCCCGTTGGAGCTTGACACTGAACATGCTATTGAAGGAGCTAAGGTTACTTTATTGGAAGCAAATCATTGTCCAGGTGCAGTACTTATTCATTTTCGTCTGGCCGATGGGAGATGTCATTTACATACTGGAGATTTCAGGGCCTCTAAACTGATGCAGTCCCACGCTGTTCTTTTAAATCAAAGGGTCAGCATACTTTTCTTGGATACTACATACTGCAGCCCTAAGTATAGGTGACGAACTGCCTTTTCTAATTTACTGGCTTTTCCTCTGTTAACGGCCCTTGTTTGTGACCCATAACTCAGTAAATATTTTCTTCTCCAGGTTCCCTCCTAAAGAAGATGTTGTGGATTTTATCGTGAGGATTTCCCAGGACAGTATGAAAAGGCAGCCAAAAACCCTTATTGTTGTTGGTGCATACAGCATAGGAAAAGAGAATGTTTATCTTGCTATTGCTCAAGCATTAGGGGTACCCAAAAAAAGAACCTCTATCACATGCTAGTACTTGATTCCCTCCATCATTTATTGCATGCATCCTGCCTCTGTTTGGTTACTTTTTTCTCCCACCGAAAGAAACCAATGTTATACTTCTTATAAGTTATGAGTTTCATATGTATGCATTCTACATAGATACTTAGATTCTGGAGTATGGCCATGGGATGGTGATCCTGTTGTCAATTTGCTACCAACTTAATGAAGTTAGAATAACTTGAAATCTGGAACAGTTTGAGATCAAGATTCATAATTTTTGTTACTCAATACCTGTATCAACTGTTATAGATGTTTCCGAATGGTACCTTGAGCAGGCAGTATTATCTTAGTGAACACACCAAAATGTTCCAATTATCATTGAGATTTTTTGAAATTGGAATACTATTTAATGGGTTGAATGTCTTGTTTTAATGGGAACTAGTTTCTACCCACATGGAAGCTGTTTCAGTCGTTGGAAGTAAATGAATCTGGAGTAGTTTGAGGCTGCAATCTGTACTGTAGTTGCATGCATACATATTCTGGTCATTTGGGCCATTTCTTAAGGTACAATGAGCAGGCCCTGGACCTTATGTTTTGATGTCCATCCCCATGTTGCATTCTAACTATAACTGAGACTTATCAGAAACAGGGGCCATTAGCATCATTGACTCTCTTATTTTAATAGAACCTGTTTCCCTGCACATTTAAACTGTTTCAGTGTTAAAAGAAGTACTTGTACCCTCAAAGTAGTATGTTCCTGCTACCCTTGTTGTGTCCTTTCTTATAAACATCTGTGTGTGTTTTTTGTATACATGCTAATCTCTTTGCTGTCATTATGAGGTTTCCAAGTGATCTATTGCTTTGCAGGTCCAAATATATACAAATGCTCCAAGGAGGCATGTACTGGAAACTTTTAATTGGCCTGAATTATCCAAAAAACTTTGTACATCGGCTGAGAGCTCTCCATTGCATGTTCTACCAATTTCATTCCTACGCCATGATGTGTGAACAGCAATCTTTTCCACATTTTGGTGTTATAAGAATCTATTCAACTTGCCTTTGACCTGCAATTGTTGCCTTTCAGAATCTGGAGCAATATCTGAAGAAATATGGGAAAAAGTTTACTTCAATCTTGGCATTTCGACCAACAGGTGACTACTTCCTTTTCTTTATATTTATTTATAGTTGCATGACTGGTTTTCTTAGCCTTATCTTGCTTATATTTTTCTAGGATGGACTTACTCAAAGATGGCTGGAAATCAGCTGGATTTGATTAAACCTAATCTGAGAGGCAATATTAGGATCTATGGTAAGCTATTTCTGTTCTTCTATTTGATATTCCAGTACTGTATCATGCACCTTCCTTGGGGTCCATGCTAGATCTTCTTCCAAATTCTAGAGAGGAATGCCAGTTCATGGCATTGAGATGCCCTTTCTGAACAATTTATTTGTATGAGCTTTGCTGTGTTGGGATCAGACACTGTATCAGAATACTGAAGATGTGTGTCGGTTCCACTTGGACTGTCTCATATCATGCCTCTGACATGGGAGTGACTTGCAATAGGTCAGAGCATAGTTCGTAATATGTTGTATGGACTTGTATTGTACTGTATCCGCTGACTCAAGATTTGGAAAGTAAACAGATCCAGCTCATGTGATGTGAACATAGTCTGCCTGATTTGGCAAACCATAGTTCAGAGTTCCTTTTTTTAATACACGTTTCAATTAGTCAGTAGTCACTAAACTCAACAATGAGCTCCTCCACGGCCATGTAAGTTTCTGTGTGTTGTCAGACTTCCTTTTTCTTTTGCACACTCAGTCACTGAACTCAACAATTAACTCAGTCACCGAGCCAGTCACTGAACTCACAATTAAGTCAGTCGCTGAGCTCAACCATGGTTCAGACTTTTAAAGAATCACACTCTTGAGTTAAAGAGAAACCATGAGGATCATTTATGTTTTTTCAAATGGAGACAAAAGTTCTACCGAAGGAGAACTGATAATTTATCTTCAAATCACTGGTTGTGTGGGTATGATTAATGCTCTCTTGGTCCCTTTGATGTGTTTTTGGGAGAGTGGGGAGCTGGGCATGTTGGGGGGGGGGGTCTTACGGATTGATGGAAAGAGGAAACAGGTTCTTTTGATGGCTCAGGAATGTGTGAAACTTTGTCATTTAGGGTAGTGGGATAAACTGGTGCCATTATTATTTGGGAAAATTACCCCCATACCCCTAGAATCTTTCGAAATAACCCATATACTCCTACCTTTATCATATTTACCGTAATACCCCTAAATTTACTAACTAGAGCCTCTTGCCCTTGGGGTCAAAGTCGGGCCAGGTAACGGACGGGGTGAGTGGATTGTTTTACCACCCCCCCCCAGTGCAGAGAGAGAGAGAGAGAGTGACGTTGGAGGGGGTCTCCCCCTCCGGCGCCAGTGCAGAGATAGAAAGAGAGGGAGAGAGAGATAGAGAGGATGGGGTGGTGTAGAGAGAGAGCGCAGGGGAGGGCGGATGCTGTTGGAGGGGGTCTCCCCCTCCGATGCCGATGTAGAGAGAGAGAGAGAGAGAGGTGTGGGGGGAGAGAGAGGATTGAGTTAGAGAGAGTGTGTGACGACCCGGATACCAGATATACCCGATAGGACTATCGAATACACTTGATACCACTTGGAACCCGTGAAGCCTCTTAAGAGCGGTAAAGTTCCGAAGGGATGAAAGGATTGTCGTGTAGTACATTGAAGCCACAGAGATATAACAGTAAGCAATTAAATTTCATTAGATCGGTTTGCTAAAGTAGCAGAAATAAAATTACTTTTAATTAACAGTTTAAGATTTGCAATTATACTAGAATCCAGTCCAAAGGAAAGACAAGCAGTCTAACAGTACAGTCAACAGAAAGGAAAGACGTACCAAGAAAGTCGGGGGAAGCCTGACTAAGGTACCAGCTGGCAGCTACGGACACGTCACACCAGGAACCGCGGAAGCAGAACGAACACTACCCACCTGAAAAGCAGGGGTGAGTCTCGTGTCACTGGCTCAGTAGGGGTCACGCAGATCCCCACTGAAAAACACGCAGTAACACGGAATGGCAAAACAACAGGAGAAACAGCAGGTGTAGTAAAGCGGGAAAACTATGCTACAAAGCTGTAAAGCTATGCTAGAAAACCGTAAAAGAAAAGACGGGGAGCAGGAGTAGGGAACAAGCTAGAGAGGAGGGGGAAGGAAACCGTACCAGACAAACGGCTATCGAACTAACCTCGGCACCCTAAACTACTCCAAGCAGCAACAGGAAGGCGACTCTGAGTTGACGAAGTCAAGAATTGCCCATCTGTCGACGCTAGAAAAGACCTGTAAGACAACAAAGAAACCTAGGAAAAACCTAGACAGACGCAAACATAGACGACATGACTAGAACGTCGTGCATACTGTCCCACACATGACTAGAACGTCATGCATACGACAGGACACTGACCTCGAGTACGGCCACGAGAGGGCCAACCCGGAAGGTCACGACGCACAAGAAATCCGGAGAGTCACGTGCCACGTGACTGGCGTGCCCCACACTAGAAGAACGGCATGATGCGTCCACTAACGTCTTATCCTGCGCCACAAGTGTCTCGCCTACGGTACTGCTAAAGTCTCGGCAGAGTCGCAGACACGCGCTGAACAACACAGGAACTACAGTAACGAGTGACTAGTCAGGGTTACGTCCGTCGACGTAAGTCCAAAGCCCCTGACCACGTGTGCACACACTGGCCCACTGCCTAAATCAGGCCTCTAGCTAGTATTCCCCCACCGAAAGACGCTACGGTTGGACCGGGAGCCCACGGAACTAGTTTAAGAATCGTAAACCGGGAAAGTGCCCCGCTACAAGAGCCGTCACAGTGAAACGTGACGTAAGGCTACGACTAGTGAAGGCTCACAAGACACGGAGACTCAAAACACGAGTGCTGAAGTACAGGCAGGCAAGAACGCCCTACGACACGTACTTCGGAGCACCAATGACAGCACAGCCACTGTCGACCGACTCATGACAAGGCAACTAGACCTACTCACGTAACGATCCTTGAGTCTCACGATTCGGAGGCAAGATCGTCACAAACAGTGGAACAAGCCGCCAATCGGTCTAATCTGAAGCCAGAGAAAATGACACGCGGAGGCCTGAGGGAACACCGGGGACCCTCAGCAGACCTGGACACACAGACCGAGGTAGGATGATACCTCGAGACATCCAGAACCATGTCTCGAACTGGACAGAACCGTCGAGACACACAAGGCTTCATGTCAACCACTGGGTGACCCCAGGTTGACCGGAACCAGACAATGACAAGTAAGAAGACTCCTGACTGCCTTATAGCGTAGTCTTAATCCTCATAGGATGTCAGAAGACACCCACGGGAAAGCGAGCAGACCACAAGGACAAGCCAAGACGAACGGAAAACCGGAACGATGGACGACGACACTGGCATTCCTAGATCGAGTCGTTAGGGAAACCGTGGCAGTCAGGGAGTAGACCGCACATAGTCCACCTGAAACCGACCAATCCAGAGAACCACCGACAGACATACACCACCCTAAGCACATACCTAAGACAAACGAACTCGAGAGGATGGGCGGTCACAAGAAGGCCGCACAAGTCCCTGAAACTAGCGAGGATAAACGGTCCTGGCCTGGCCGTTCATAGGATGAACGGGCCCTGGTTCGACGGTCCAATCGTGACGGCGAGCAAACCAAGGGGTTGGCCCAATCTTGGCCTTCCCACGCCCCATTCGTGCCGAAACGAAGTGCATACAACCATGGACACGTATACAATCACATGGATTCCAACCGGAGTCAAAACGGTGCTCGGATCACAAGAAACGGGCGATTCTAACGAAATCACCCAAATAGGTTCACCGGACTTCCCGGGCTCCCCACGGTCAAACGGGACAGCCAAACGAGACGAAATTAGCGACTATGGAACGCTGACGTTCCAGGGAGTCTGTAATGCCCTGGATCTCTATTGGACCTTTATTAGGTCTTTCGGATGCCTCATTTTCAACCGTTCACCATCTCTCTTCGTTCTCTTCTCGTTTCAGGGTCTCTCGGCGCGGGGTGCACACCGTTGCGGAGCTGGCCGAGGCGAGGACGCGGGGAAGAGCGGCGGTTGGAGCGTGGCGGGCGTGATCCCTCGGTGGATTCCAAGGAGGCGCCGTTCGCGTTCCTGGCGGTTTTCGGCGTGGTTTAGTCGCTTCGGCGCGCGGTTTCTTCGGTGGAGGTAGGGAGATGGACCGCCACTTCGTTCCGCACATTTTCCCTGCTTTTGTGCGTTCTTTGGTGCTCGATCGGGGGAGATCAGGCCGGTTTAGTGAAAATCGTTGTTTTTGGAGTTTTCAGGGTTCGCCGGAAAACGGCAACTATTTACGGCGTGGTTAGTGTCAAAATGACCGCTGGGATGTCTGGATCCCATTCACGTAAGTTTTGTCGTGTTCGGTCAGTCGTTCGCGTAGCGGTCGTTTCCTCGTGCGTCACGGTGCTGTAACGCGTCCACGTTGGACCGTTACATGTTGTTCGTCCAGTTTTCAGGCGTGGGTCTGTTGTCTCTGACGGCCCTATCTGGGTGCGTCAGGTGGTGTAACGCGCCTGGCTTGGGGCGTTACGTGGTCCGAGTTCCCGTTCTGGGCTTGGTTGCCCTGACGGCCCTGCCTTGGTGCGTCAGAGTAGGTAACGCGCCTATGGTGGTGCGTTACGGTCCTGTTGTGGCCGTGTTGGCCGTTGGGTCTTTCGGTGTGCGGCTGTGTGTTTGCTGGTCCATTTTAGGTGATGTTTGTGGCTGTTTTGGGGTAGGTTTGTGTGTGTATCTGCCTATGTTAGGGTGATGTCTGTCGTTCCCGTGGTCTGGCCGCCTTCCCCGTGGGTGTCGGTTGACATTCCTATGATGGCCGAGACTACGTTTCCGAGTCTGTCGACAGTTTCTTGTGCTGCCTTCGGTGTTTGAGGTACGGGTGACAGTGCATGTTTGTCTGTCTGTACTTCAGCTCCGTGTTTCGTGATCTTCTCGTGTCGTTGCCTTTCGTCACAGACTCTTTGTGACAGCTCGCGGAGCGGGACACTTTCCAGTATACGGTTTGTAAGCTAGTCTCCGTCGGCTCCCGGCTGCACCGTAGTGTCCTACGGGGGGAGAAAACTAGCTAGAGGCTTGGCTCAGGTAAAAGCCAGTGTGTGCACACGGGGTCAGGGGCAGAGGACTTACGCCGCGGGCGTGACCCTGACTAGTACTTGTTACTGTGGTTCAGCGTGGGTCTGCGACTCGACCGCGCTCGCGTCGACGCGATCGGTTGGTAGTCGAGACACTTGTGGTGTGTGTTGTGGTGCAGTGTAAGGCGTCAGTGGACGCAGCTGGCCGTTCTTCTTGTGAGGTGGTCTTAGTCTCTGTCGGGCCGTTGTGACGACAGCGTAGACGAGACACTTGTCGGCGCAGCATAAGGCGTCAGTGGACGCAGCTGGCCGTTCTTCTTGTGCGGTGGTCTTAGTCTCTGTCGGGCCGTTGTGACGACAGCGTAGACGAGACACTTGTTGGCGCAGCATAAGGCGTCAGTGGACGCAGCTGGCCGTTCTTCTTGTGAGGTGGTCTTAGTCTCTGTCGGGCCGTTGTGACGACAACGTAGACGAGACACTTGTCGGCGCAGCATAAGGCGTCAGTGGACGCAGCTGGCCGTTCTTCTTGTGAGGTGGTCTTAGTCTCTGGGCGCAGCATAAGGCGTCAGTGGACGCAGCTGGCCGTTCTTCTTGTGAGGTGATCTTAGTCTCTGTCGGGCCGTTGTGACGACAGCGTAGACGAGACACTTGTCGGCGCAGCATAAGGCGTCAGTGGACGCAGCTGGCTGTTCTTCTAATGAGGAGGTGCTTCCGTCACGTGACGCGTGACTCTCGTGTTTTCTCGGAGTCTGTGTTTCCCTTCTGAGTTGGTCTGTTCTGGGCTGGGTCTGGACCAGCTTGGTGCGGTACACGACGCTCTGGTCATGTCGTCTGTGTCTGTCTAGGTCTTTTCTAGACTTTCTTTTGCTTGCTGTTGTAGGTGCTGATTGGGGTGCTTGTTTGGCTTTTCCCCTTTTTTCTTGCTGCTCCCTACTCCTCTTCCCCTTTCTATGCCTGCTTGTCTGTTCGGGTTATTCCCCTCGTCCTTACGTGTTCCCTACCATGGTTTGCCGTATCGGATCTCGGCTTCGTCTCGGGGGGGTCGGAGAGAAGAGATTTCGGAGAGATCTCGAAAAAATCTCGGGAGATCGGGTTCGGTGATTTCAGATAATTTTTCATATGTATAGCCTATTTCTAAAATAATCTTAATTCTTTTATACTAACCACTCAATTTCACAAATATATTTTTGTAATTGAGAACTCAATCTTACCAAGTAAAGAGTAATGATAACAAAAACAAATCAATTCACATGCACTAATGTCAATATACATCAAAAGTTATACAAAAAAGAGATACATAAAATAGTACATGAATCACAAACTGAAGAATACATCAAAAATTATCAATAATAAGAAGGGCGGTGTGTCTCAATCTCTCCACTTGCATATTGTCTAAAGTAATAACTCTCAACATAAGCACAATATTGCTCCCATGTCATGCTTTGCTCATACATCTGCATATACTCTCTCACATATCTATCATAATCCTGAACAGAAACATGAACCAACACACCAATGCGTGGATAGAGGGGGCAAGAATATGTCACTCTAGGCACAGGCACAGGTACAGCAACTGGGACAGGATATGGATATGCATATGGAGTAGTGTATGATCCATATCCATATGACAAACTTGATGACTCAGACTCATGTGCTGGATGCCCATATCCATAGACATTAGATGAACTTGATAAATCTTGGTGTTGATCGCCTCCATATGCTTGTCCAGATGAGAGATCCATAGAAGTGAAAGTATGTGAAAGGTCTTGTTCTTCATCATCGTACAATCTATGTTGTGTTGATGTGCCTTGATCATTCTTTCTACGTTGATAACTTCGATATCCTCCAGATGTCGGCCGAGATCCATGATGTTCATCTTGAGTGGCATGAGTGAAATGATCTTCTCCCGTGAATGGACTCATGTGACCAACACTTTCATCTCCACCTATCCCACCTCCATCACCATCATCTCCTTTATCACTCTCATTATCATCATCAGGATTAGAGACATCCATATCTGAAGGAGGATCAGTGTCATGGTGATGAGCAGCCTCCGAAGATGCACCAACAATTTGGTGTGTCACAACATCTACATCAATTCCTGCCTCTCGTGCTGCACTACATATTTCTTCACATGGCCGGCCATCTTCTTCCAAAGTGTTGGAAGCAATCCATTCTGCATATGGGTTCTCCCGATCATCCATTTCATTCTCATCCAACAGGGTGAAATAGTCAAGTGGATCATCCTCAGGATCACCTCCACGTCCATACTCATCCTCCATTCTCTTTACCTTCAACTTCATATTATAATGACAATACACGAGTTTCTTCAACTTTGTATACGATAACCTGTTTCTAGGCTTCGTATGTATCAAGGCAAACGTGCTCCAATTCCTTTCACAAGGTGAAGCAGATGCAGTTTGTGATAAAACGCGAACTGCAAGTTGTCTAAGTGTGGGAGCATCTGTTCCATACATCTTCCACCACTCACCTGAAAATCAAGTAATCTAGTTAAAAATTATAAATCCAAAACATCACACTTTCAAAAAAAAATAAAATCCATCAAATCTTTCACTACTAACCTGGCCACATACTTTCCCTACTTGCTATAGCAGTCTTAGTCCCAAAAGAGACTAGTGCATCTCTAAACTTGACAATCTATCAAGATAAATATAAGAAACATCTTAGTGTTAAAAAATATAATCTTAAGGTAAATAACTCAAAATTACCTCATTGCCAAATTGTGCTCTCCCCTTAGATTTAGGAAGTAATTTCTCAAATACTTCATGCACAGCTTTAATCAATGTCTGATCATCCCCCAATTTTTGCTTATATTGATACTTGGGGTTAAGAAAATATGCTGATCATATAAAATCATCAAGGAAAGAATTCATTATGTCTTTTAATAAATAATACTAAATTGAAAGATAAAAACTATTAAAATTCAAAGTTTAGTATTTACCAGCCTTGTAGATAGGTGCATCCATAGATTTCAGTCATCTCTCATCAATAATCTTATGTACCCAAGTCCAATTTCTTGGAGAAGATACCTTGATGCCTTCCTTCATAATGATCATAGAATGGTATACTAAACCCATACTTGGATATCTCTCTGTATCCATAACTCTCAAAACTTGATACATTGGCTCCATAATTTTTATTACATCTCTTGCATAATCCCAAAACATAGGAGTGCATATAATTTGTTCCACGTTTTTTCCAACTGGACTGATGCTATACTGAGAATTGGACCATTCTGATCCAAGAAAAAAACTCCGCAAACTATCTTTCTCCCTCACCAAACTTTGAAGGGCAAGATAATTTGTTGCAAATCGTGTAGCTCCAGGTCGAATTATATCTCGACCACAAGTTTTTCGCACTCGATCTACAACCCAATCATGATTATATATAAATCTTGTGACAAGTCTGCCCATATCTACGGCCTTCTTCACCATGCTATGCTTTGCCACAGCTTCAAACATCAAATCAATACAATGTGCAGTGCATGGAGTCCAAAAAAGAGGATACTTATTCGATAACAATTTACCTGCTTTTTTGTAGCTGCTAGCATTATCTGTAACAATTTGTACAACTTTTCTCTTTCCAATTTGTTTAACCTTGTCCTCCATCAAGTTCATTATGTATTCATGATTTTTTTTCTTTCCTGTGGCATCAACAGAGTCTAGAAAAATAACACGACCTGCACTGTACACCATGAAATTAATGATGGACATTTTTGTTGGTCCTGTCCACCCATCACATAAAAGAGAGCACCCATGTACATCCCAATGTGGTTCCAACTTCTTAATTTCAGCTTCCATTTCAAGAACCAATTCATCAAGATATTTTCCTAAGATTTCCTTAGGGGTGGGTGGAAGTACTCCACGACCAAGTTGTTGAGCTTCAGTTATCATATTCTTGAAATGATGGTCACCTGCAACATTGGCTGGAATGTGATTGTAGATAAAAAATTTTGATACCACCTTTCCAAGAGACTCTTTAAATTTTCCTTTACTCAACATTGATTGTATTCTTTGTTGTTTGGCATCACCAGATTTGTATTTTCTAGACTCTATCTGTGGTTCAGAAATCCTCATACTTGAACTACGGCGCATAAAATCAGCTATGCCCCGTTTGACTTTCTTACGAGTTCCACTAGTACCAGCTCCAGGCTCTGGCACTTCTTCACAATCATCATCAGACTCACCATCATCATCATCCCTTCCCATTTGACGCAACTCTTCCATAATCTGCTCTCTATTTGTTGTTTGCTTCATAGCTTTCTTGCCCTTCTGTTCTTTAGCTTCTTTTAATTGTTTACGAACTTCAGGTGGACAACTCGGACACTTGGTTACATCTTGTCCTTTTTCTCCAATCAAATGATTCTTTAATCTTGTAACACCACCTGCCTTCATTATCTTCTGACAAAAATTACATTCCGATCCCCTTCCTACAGGCTTCCCATATTGCCAACCTATGTCTTCAGAAGACATGTTTCTGAATCTCTGATAGAAAAAAACATAAATAATATATCATACGTAAAACAAAAAACAAACAAACAACACCATGTCTCAATTATATCATACACCTCACTAACAACAACATGAGCAAAAAAAATATTACAGCAAATATAAAATTATACCTTCTGAAATTTAAGTAATTCTTCAAGAATTCGCTATTTTCCGAAGACCGTTGCCACTTTTATCAACAATTTCGTCGAAATAAACTAAAACAATTAACAAAAAAATTAACATTAAATTATAAACTATAAAAAATTCAATAAATTTTTTTCTGTCTCCTCACTCTCTGTCTGTCTGTCTCTCTCGCCCTCTCTACAGACAGAGAGTGATTGAGAGGGAGGGACACACACACACACACACACACACACATACACAGAGACGGGGGGTGGGAGATAGAGAGAGGGGGGAGGAGAGATCGGGGGTCGGCAGGAGAGAGACAAAGGGACAGAGAGAGTGAGGGTGTCTGTAACCCACCCTCCCTCTCCCTGCCGGGGGGGAGATCTCGGGGGCCGGGGGGGAGAGAGACAGGGGACAGAGAGAGGGACAGAGAGAGAGACAGAGAGGGAGAGAGAGATCGGGGGACGGGGGGGAGAGACAGACAAAGAGTGATTGAGAGGGACAGAGAGAGAGAGAGAGAGAGAGAGAGAGAGAGTGTATGAGGGAGTGTGGGTGGCGGGGAGAGAGAGGGTAGGAGACAGAGAGACTGAGAGAGTGTCGCGGAGAGAGAGAGAGAGAGACGGAGGGTGGGAGACAGAGAGATCGGCGGCCGGGGGGAGAGACTGAGGGTGGGAGGCGGAGAGAGTGTCAGGGAGACAGACACACGCACACCCACACAGAGAGAGAGAGAGAGAGAGAGAGAGAGAGAGAGAGAGAGAGGGCGGGAGGAGAGATCGGGGGCCGGGGGGAGAGACAGACAGAGGGACAGAGAGAGGGAGAGAGAGTGAGGGAGTGTGGGAGGCGGGGCGAGGGAGGGTGGGTTATAGAGAGAGTGTGGACAGGGGGGAGAGAGAGAGACGGAGGGTGGGAGAGAGATCGACGTCCGGGGGGGAGACAGAGAGGGACAGAGAGAGAGATAGAGACATGGGGGGAGAAAGAAAGAGAGACGGAGAGAGAGGGAGGCTGGGAGACGACCGGAGATGGGGGAGAAGGATGGGGAAGGAGGAAGACGGGGCGGGGGGGGAGGAGGAGCGTGAGGAAGGTGGCACCGTGGCATACCGGAGAGAGGGGGAGCGCCGATCGACCGTTCGCTGAGAGATCCGACGCCGGCGAGGTCCGTCGACGCGATCGGCGGGCGGGGAGGGCAGCTCCGGCGACTGCGTGCGTGCGGCTGTGGAGCGAGAGATGTGGTGGGGCGTGAGGGCTGCTCGAAGCCTCGACCATGTCACGGGGGGGAGGGTTTAACTGTTTAAGCCTTTAAGGCTTTAACAGCGGACCCGAGTCACCAGGACCGGCCGGTTCCGCCTGCCGCCTCCCGCCCGAACGCCTCTCGCCGAAGCACGAAACCTCGGCGTCGTTTCGCGTCTCGTGGACGCGGCGAGACTGAGATCTCGTCGAGATCTCGGCGAGATCTCGCGAGACGGCGAACCATGTTCCCTACTCCTGCTTCCCTTTCTTTTACAGCTTCCTAGTGTTGTCTCTTGCGGTTGTTCCTGCTGTTTCTGTTTTCCCGTGTTACTATGTGTTTTTCAGTGGGGATCCGCGTGACCCCTACTGAGCCAGTGACACGAGGCTCACCCCTGCTTTTCAGGTGGGGTGACTTTGTTCGTGCTGCTTCCGCGGATCCTGGAGTGGCGTGTCTGTAGCTGCCAGCTGTACCTGCGTCGGACTTCTCCCGACTTCAGTGTACGTTTCTTTTTCTGTTGACTGTACTATTAGACTGCTTGTCTTTCCTTTGGACTGGACTCTGGTATAATTGTAAATCTTAAACTGTTAATTAAAAAGTAATTTTATTTCCGCTATTTTAGCAAACCTGTTTAATGAAATATTATTGCTTACTGTTATATCTCTGTGGCTTCAATGTATTTCACAACAATCATTTTATCCCTTCGGAGCTTTACCGCTCTTGGGAGGCCTCGCGGGTTCCAAGTGGTATCAGGTGTGTTCGGTAGTCCTACCGGGCATATCTGGTATCCGGAATTCGGGTCGTCACAGCTACAGTCACTGTGGAGAGAGCATTTTCAGCAATGAGAATTGTGAAGAATCGATTGCGCAATAGAATGGGTGATCAATGGATGAATGATACTTTCGTGACATATATTGAGAAAGAGATATTCGAGAGCATTGACAATGGGGCAATAATGCAATGCTTTCAAAATATGAAGGTTCGTCGTGGACAACTCAATTGTAAAATGTCTTTTACTTGAATGAAAATGAATAATATTTATTATATTAATTTTATTTTACCTCCCCTTTTAAATATTATTAGCCCCACCACTGTCTGTAAATATAAAATACTATAAGGTTAATCACTAATGAGAGTGATTATACATGTGACTGACACGCGTGTCATCCGAGTATGAGGTTGCATTTGGGAAGCATTATTGTAATGACTTTCGGGGCTTTTAATCATTTTAATCATGAGAAATCCCCGACACAATCCCGACTCAGTTTAATAGGGTGTTTGGTTGGGTCTCTCTCTAGTGCGGCAACTCTCCCGACCAATCCCTGAACGGACTGGTTCGACCAGCCGGCCCTATCCTCTAAGGCCTTCATCCTCTCTTCTAGGCGGGTGCCTAGGCCATTCACTCGTGTACTCAACCCTTCCATCCTATCCATTCGAGTACTCAAATCACCCATTTGTGTACCTAACTCATCGATACGTGTATGCAATCCTTGCATTTGTCCCATAAGGGTGTTGAACATTTAGGCCACAGATGACGCATCGAGACTACTGGCCTGGGGATCCGCCATAGGTGGTGGTGGGGGTGAGTACTGTGTACCTCTACGAGTGGGCATGCAAACACGCGGACTATGAGATGCCGACTAAAGCAAATGCACACTACAAGATGATGCACCTATACTTAACCAAAACTCGGTATCTGGCGGAGATAATCGATCCGGAGATCACTCGCGCAATTGTGCGACCTTCCCGATAGGCTACGCCTATCGTTTGGACAACACCTTTTGATATACCGGGTTATTGGGATGCGATGCGACCCAAAAAAATACTTTTTTTTGTTTTAAAATATGATGATCCTAGACTCGACTTAGACCGTGCAATACTTATGCAATGACGGATGCAACGACTATCCTAGACTCACTAAGCTCTGATACCAAATTTGATGCGGGACGAGACACGGACACGACTCCAATTGGAATGCGATCCTCGGACTCTAGACGAGCTCGTGATTGTCCCTTAGCGAGGGAAGCGTCGGACGTGCACGGTTGAGAAACCGGCTAGAGCTAGGGTGGTTAACTCACAATTTCGTGCCCGGATCGGGTCACGGGACGGTCTCGCTCTCTCTCGCAGCATCGGTGAATAACAATATAACGAGCTAACGGTCCTAACTCATGCTCTTTAGTAGCGGCATACAAAGCATATACGAATAAAGCAAAATGCTGAGTCAAGGGAGCGAACACGATACCTCCACGCTCTCGGCGTGGGGAAGACGATCCCGGCCGAATTCGGTAACTCCCGGTAACAGTAATGAATTAAATTACAGTAATGAAATATCGCCCACTCCACGCAGGGAGGTAAAGGGCTACACAAGTGGGCCTGGGAGGACCGATCTCGGGTTGAAGGGCTACACTTGATCACCCCGTCGGCGCGGTTCGGACGGCGTAAGCTGCTGGTTGTGGGACCCACGTGCTGGTTGGAGGGGCCGTGTGGGACCGGGAGCGGCACCACTGTGGTGGGGACGCCTGGAGGGGCGCTTCCTTGGGTGGCGGCGCGCTGGTTCGCCGGCCCGAGGCCGGGCGGCTCCGATCGTCACCGGTTGGAAATGGTGCCACGGATCTGCTGCTTCTATTTTCAGGCGCGCGATCCGGCGAGATCGGCTGCTGCGATCACTCCCGACGTCGGATCAACGCACAAGAGATATCGTTGGAAAGCTCTTTTGAAGTCCTTCGACCCTATGGCACTCAAAAAAAATTCACCGGATCTGTATTTTGGATGCCCGATTTTTGAAGCTGGCTGTACTCAGTCTCAGATCTGATCAGGAAAATTGAGATCTGACTGAGAACCAGCGTTGACCGTGAAGGAGACTTTCGATTCAGATCTTGGGATCTTCATGAAAGTTGTAGAGGGGAAAGAGAGGAAAACGACAATAATTTTTATGAAAGGTTTTGTTGAGATTTGGGTGGGGAAAAGTATTTTTGACTGGCGGGTGGTCGGATCTGGATAGATGAAGATAGAATTGATTTGGGATCTGAAGGGATTTTTAGAAAATAGGTAGATGTCTTTAGAAATTCCACAAAAATTTGTGGATGGAGGGGATGGTGGACAGAGCCTCTGGTAAATTTGGAGATTCAAGGAAAAATTAATAAGAGGGTCGAAGTTGATGATCTCAGGCTTACTGTAACAGTGAACAGAAAGCTGACAGATCTAGAGGGGATTGAAGAACGAAAATGGAAAAATAGCAAAAGAAAGAATTTGGACGTGAAATTTTTTGTGGAGATGGGGATTCAAGATAGAAACCAACCTTGAAAATTTCAGCTCCAGAAGATGAGAGAGTTGGGAGCTAAAATTCTCGTAGCAGACCTCTGTTCTGAAAAACAGAACCTTGACAGCACTTCGATAGATTGCTCGCGACGGCTCGATGGCGGCACGAACGGCGGCGGCACAGAATGAAACTAGAAGTTGAGGGGCTAAGCTAGAAGGGTTACAACCTTGAAATACAGAGGAGGGAGATGGAATTCCAGAGGGGAGAGAGAGAGGGGCGCACCAGCTCTTGGCGCTCCAAGAAAATTCACACAATTCTTCTCATTAATTCTAACAAAATGTGAAAATACAAGGATTTATACAAAATGTAAAAAGACTCAAAATGACCTCAGATCTAGATCTGAAAGGGGTATTAAGGGGATAGAATAAATTATTTCTCCCATGTGGTCAAAACACATTAAATATACTCCATTCCATCTTAGACTTATTTCATTCAAACTCCACCTAAAATTCACCTACCAAGCCTAATAAGGCCAAAGAAGGGGGCGCCCCCTTCATGGGCTTCTCTTGGGCCTAGGCTGATCCAAGGCCATCCATAACCCATGTCTAGTCTTGGGCTTTCCAAATCTTGGTGGTCCATGAGTGGGGGAAGCCCACTTGGGCCTTAAGAGATTTAAAGGTCCATTAGAAAGCCTAATGGTCCAATATGAAGTAACCCCTTAATGGACTTTACTAAATGAAAACCTAGTAATGGACTCTTCCTAAAATGTGGCCCAATGGCTTATTAAAAGTCTTACAAAGGAGCCCAAATGAAAGAAATCAAACAAATACACAATTACATGCTCATACAACCCATAAAACACACCTATACAAGCCAATACACACTAATACACCTCATAAGCCATTGATGTCCCCATCAAGTGAGTTCCTTGTTCCTATTTTTAAATTTGAGAGAAAAAAGAGACAAAAAAGAGCAACCAAACACCCTATAAAGGGGGTCAACTTTGGCGAAAACCCGAAAGGGGGGTGAAGCCGGTAATGTAAAAAAAGAAAAAGAAGAAAGAGAGAGGACAACATTAAGTTCCATGACCTCATGCCTTTACAGGGTCCACAAAAGATCACTCTTTGTTACTTTCATACCTCAAAGTGGCCATACCTTGGCTAGCTATATACCCTTCACGGTCAATAGCTGCCCAAATCCATACCATTGGTCTCATGCCCTCCAAGGCTCGCGACCATCAAAAATCAAACCTTGGTTCAAACCCGTTCTGGGTTCGCAACCATGAAAATATAGTCATTTGGGTTCCATGCTCGCAAAGGCTCACAACCACAAAAATCCTTGGTTCCAAACCCCTTTTCGGGTTTGTAACATCAAAACATTTAATCTTTTGGTTTTATGCTCTCCAAAAGTCGCAACTACAAAAAAAAATGAGCCATGGTCCTAAACCGCTTTCGGGTTAGTGATCACCAAATATTCAACCCTTGGGTCTCATATCTCCTAGGGTCAAAAACCATCCATGAACATACCGCCTTCGATTCCATGGCTTTCAATCCACATGCGTCCACAATCCAATGCCACCTTTGTGGCCAAACAAAAGCAACAACAATTCAGGTCATCTTACTTTACTCGTTGTGATAAGTTCACCTTTATCGAAGCTTGTTGATCTTCAAAAAAAAAAGTAAGGCTAAAAATAGAGGTGTTCCGGCAGACTTAGCCATTCCCATCAAAGGGAGGGCTAAGGGTAAAAAAAGCCTTATACCTAGCTGAGGTGAAAATCCGAAAGGACGTCTCAGGTAAAAATGGGTAACCCCTCAGGTGAAAACGAGCAAAGGCGCATCGGAAAAAGCTAAAAGGGGCTGACCTCGGCGAAAATCCGAAAAGGCAGTAAGGTTGGTAATGTGAAAAAAAAAGCACACATAGCTATCCTTTGCAGCATACATCAATGGGTGGATCCGAGTCAACGACTTCACCCTTGCAACGGCAAGTTCATCATGACAACGCCTTGGCTATAACTCCAACGTCCCCATGCGACACTCAATCCCACTGGGATCGTCTACATTTTGGACTCCTGGATTTGATTCCTATGCCATTATTCTCGTAGAGTTGACTCATATGTCTTTCGACTTGTCAACGCTACTTAAGATTTGCAATTCCGGGTTTAACTTATATGCCCCCCTCGGGCGGTCAAACCTCCTTTTCTGGAGTTGACTCATACGTCCTTTGGCATGTCAGCCCCACTTATATTTTTGGATTTCCAAATTTGACTCATACATCCCCCGGACCGTCAAATCTGTCCATTCTTCCCGTAGAGTTAACTCATATGTCTTTTGGCTCGTCAACGCTACTTAGGTTTTGCAATTCCGGGTTTGACTTTTATGTCCCTCTCAGGCTGTCTAACCCATCCATTCCTTTCATGGAGCTGACTCATATGTCCTACGACACGTCAGCTCCACCCATATTTTGGAGTTCTAGATTTGACTTACAGGTCCCTCTCGGGTTGTCAAATCCATCCATCCTTCCAGTAGAGTTGACCTATACGTCCTTCAGTACGTCAACCCTACTCAACTTTTGGAATTCCGGGTTTGACTCATACGTCCCTTTCGGGCTGTCAAATCCATTCAATCTCACCAGTAGTGTTGACTTACGCGTCCCCTCGGACTGTCAACCCTACTCATGTTTCAAATCTCGGTTCTAACTCACATGTCCCTTTCGGACTGTCAGTTTCGGACATTGTTGCTTGTAATATTGACTCTCGTGTCCCTTCGGACTATCAATCCTACTTGCGCCCTAACCTAATTTGAACTATCTGATCCTTGCGGATATGTCATTTTCCCCACCGGCATCATAGGTGTTCTTAAACAAAAAAAAGGCAAAAAATAGAGGTATCCCGACGGACTTAGCCATTCTCATTAGGGAGATGTCTAAGGGTAAAAATGTTTCAAACCTGACAGAGGTGAAAACCCGGAAAGGTGTCTCAGGCAAAAATGGGTAATCCCTCAGTGTGAAAACCCGAAAGGACGCACTGAACGTAGCTAAAGGGGACCAACCTCGGCGAAAACCCGAAAGGGCGGTGAGGTTTGTAAAGTGAAAGAAAAAAAAATAACAAGCTTTCCTTTTGCAAGACGTTCATACAGACACGCCAATTCAATGGCTTCGCCCTGTAAGGGCAACTACACTTCTAAGGAGTCACGACCGTAACTTCGACGCAAACTTACAACATCTGGTTCCCCTGTGATCGTCAGAATCCACAGCAACATCAATTCTGGCCAATACACCCGTGAGAGTCGACCAACATCAACTTAGGTCAATACACCCCTAGGGGTCGGCCAACACCAACTTAGGCCAATACACCCCTAAGAGTCGGCCGATATCAACTTAGGCCAATACACCCCCAGGGGTCGGCCGATATCAATTTAGGCCAATACACCCATAAGGGTCGGCCGACATCAACTCAGGCCAATACACCACTAAGGGTCGGCCAACATCAAATTAGGACAATACACCCCTAAGAGTCGGCCGATATCAACTTAGGCCAATACACCCCGGACGATATCAATTTAGGCCAATACACCCCTAAGGGTCGGCCAATATCAACTTAGGCCAATACACCACCAGGGGTCGACCGATATCAATTTAGACCAATACACCATTAGTGTCGGCCAACATTAGCTCAGGCCAATACACCCCTAAAGGTCGACCAACATTTACTCAAGCCAATAAACCCCTAAGGGTCGGCCAACATCAACTTAGCCCAATACACCCCTAAGGGTCGGTCAACATCAACTCTGGCCAACATACCCCCAAGGGTCGACCAACATCAACTCTGGCCAATACGCCCCTAAAGGTCGGCCAACATTAATTTAGGCAAACACACCCCCAAGGGTCGGCCATCACCAACTCTAGCCAACACACCCCCACGGGTCAGCCAACACCAACCCAAGCCAACATACCCCCAAGGGTCGGTCAACATCAATTCCGGCCAATACACCTCAATGGTCCGCCAACACGTTTATGGCTAATACACCTTCACGATCGACCAGTGATAACATCTTCAACTAACACACCTCAACGGTCAGCCGATATAACACAGTTCCAGCTAATATATCTCAGCGGTCAGCTGGGACACTTCTGGCTACTACTCCTCAACAATCAGCCAGTGACATTGACATTCAACTAACACACCTCAGGGTTAGCCGACAACTACATCAACACTCTTGGCTAATACACCTCAACAGTCGGTCAGCAACAATCTTTGGCTACTACACCTCAGCAGTTAGCCAGCTCCAACAATCTGGCTAATACACCCCAACGGTCGGCCGACACAACTCTGGCTAACACACCTCAATGGTCAACCAGCTACTACCTTCGGCTAACAGACCTCAACAGTCAGCCGATACAAAAACTTCGGCTAACACACCTCAACGGTCAGCCGGCAACAAACTCTAGCCACTACATCTCGACGGTCGGCTAGTGACAACAGTCCAGACCAATACACCCGCAAGGGTCGGTCTACCTCAACTACATACCAATACACCCCCACCGGTAGGTCTACACCAAACTCCAAACCTTTGGCCACAAAACCACAAAGGCTAGTCAAACCTAAATTCTTGGCTTCAAACTACAAAGGTTAGCCAAAATCCAAATTCAAACCCAATTTTCAGCTATAAAATCATGAAGCTTAGTCGAGTCTAACCTCTACCCTCGACCATAAAATCACAAAAGTCAGCCGACTAAGATCTAATGGTTACAGACCACAAAGGGCCACGTCTATGCGACATTCAACCAATCAACTCCTAGGTTTAGAAAGTGTGGAGCTCTTTCGAAGCATGCACTTGATCCGAGACTCGGGAATAAACATATAATAGTGCCCTGGGACATGGGTCGATTGTTATTATGTTCGGCATATTCTCGCTATGTCATCAAGACTTAAAGGTGAAAAGGCCGTTTTATCCAAGTGCATAGGTTGTCTGCCATCGGCACCATTCCTTGTCATGTCATCAAGACCTAAGAATGAAAATGTCATATTATTGAAGAGCGTAGGTTGCTTGCCACCGCTTTCAGCTATATTCCCCGCCATGTCATTAAGAATAAGTCCAACTATATTCTCCACCATGCTATTAAGACACGGGAGAACGAAGAAAGCTACAAAGGGTACAGACTGTCTACCAACACCTTTGGCAAAATTTTCCCTCATGTGACTCTAAATTTGGCTACGAAGGCCTACGAATCATGACAAGGTGATGTCAATATAAAGAAGATGAGGCCACAAGAGCCCAATGTCCCTACTATGTTATCAAGACTCGGGGGTGAAAATGTCACACTATCAAGATACACGGGCTACGCAATCGCCAATTACCACATTCTCCGTCATGTCGACAAGACTAAGAGGAATAATAATAAAGTGGCAGGATGCATGGGCCATCCGTCGCCGCCTTCAACTCCGACAGACGTCCCGTGGGAGGCATTTGTTGAAGTCTAAAATCGATCAAAAAAACAAAAACTAACATATATATAGAGGCCGCCCCCTCTTAATCCTCCCCTAGAGGGGTTTTTGGACCGAGTGCAACCCCATATGGGGGTTTTGCCTCGGGTCCACCCCATATTGGTGGGTTTGGGACTGGTTCCACCCCCATATGGGGGGTTTGGACCGAGTCCACCCCCCATATGGAGTTTTGGTCCAGTTCCACCCCATATTGGGGGGTTTTAGATCTGGTCCACCCCCATATGGGGGTTTTGGTCCGGTTCCACCCTCCCCACATGGGGTTTGGCCCGGATCCATCCTTTCTATGGAGTTTTGGCTCGAGAAGAACTCCTCAACCTGGGGGTTTAGTCCGGATCAAGCCCTAAATCCCCCACTTTGGCCCGGATGAAGGGTGTAACTGTCGGGACTCCCTTGGGGCTCTATAAATACCCCAGTGGGACCCTCATTTGAACACAGAGAGAACGAGGGAAGGGCGCAGGAGAGACTTGTGATTGTGCTTTTGAAGGCCCATCCTTTGGGTTGTGTGGTGCTTGTGCTTCTAAAGGCCCATCTTACTAGGTTTTGTGATTGTGTGGTGATTGTGCTGTGCTGCGAGGGTATGCTATAAAGAGAAAACCCCTCTCTTAGCTCATGTGCATCACCAGCCACTATGTGAATTATGCAATCTATGAATCTCTTTGGGGAAATGAGATTATACCCCCTCGGAATCCTAACCTCATGGAAAGGCTCGTCCGAGTCTTACAATTATGTAAACACCCAGGGTGTGTCCGGGAAACTTGATGTATCTCTTTGGGGAAATCAGATTATCCCCCCCCCCTCGGAATCCTAACCACATGAGAAAGCTCGTCCGAGTCTTATAATTGAGTAACAACCGGAGTGTGTCCGGAAAACTTGTAATCCATGTCTCTCTTTGAGGAAATGAGAACATGCCCCCCTCGGAATCCTAACGTCATAGGAAGTCCTTTCCGAGTCTTGTAATTGTATGAACACCCGTGTCCAGGAAATTTGTATAAGCCTTGGTTGTCTATGAACAAGGGATCATGTACAACCTAAAACCTGTCAAAAAAAACTCTGATTATGAACAAGGGAATTTTTTCTTCTAAGAGGCGCCGCCCCCCGAAATCCCCCGCAAGAGGCACTGCCCCCTTGACCTCCGCGACTTGACCGAGCAGGTCGATCCCCGGCATTGCACCGATGGGCGCATGAAGAGCTCGAGAATGAGGAGCGATCTCCCGAATCTTTTGGGCCGGCACACCTCCACCGAGGAGGGACTTGTGCCTCATGCCAAGTTTACACAAAAACCCATGTTCAGTCCAAATATTATAAAAATATTCTTGATCTGTCTAAAATTATGCAAATACCCCTAAAATTCTCTAAAATTACAGATAAACCCCCAATTGAGGGAAAATTGTAGATAAACCTTCGATTGAGGGAAAATTGCAAAAATACCCCCAATTGAAGGAGCATTGCAGATAAACCCCCAAATTGAGGGAAAGTTGCATATAAATCCCGGATTGAGGGAAAATTGCGGACAAACGTCCAGCTGAAAAAAAATGTAGAAATACCCGGAGGGTCAAAAATTGTCAAAATACCCTAGAAGGATCAAAACTGTAAAAATACCCCAGAAGGGGCGAAAATTGCCAAAATAGCTTGGAAGGGCCGAAAACTACAGAAACACCCCTGAAGGGACAGAAACTGCAATAATACCTAAAATTGTCCAAATTGCAGAGATACCCAGGATGGGTCAGAAACTACAAATACACCCAAAAAATGGGGTTTGATCTCTATGAAGCTCAAATCCAACAATCTGTTCCAGTGGTGGAATGGAGGCCAAATGTAAATCAAATGACCCGATCGTGTCATCGGGATTTCATGTACTTTGTAAAAATGAATCCAAAGAATGAAGTGCCTAGTTTTCTCCAGCAAATGTATATTTCTAATGGATGTCTCTGATCAAATCCATTAGGTGAAATTCCCAATATCACAGTGGATATTTTAGAGGTCGAAAATAGTATCTTTGACAGTTAATCTAGGATATTCAGACTTTACACTGACGTCAATTAACATTGACTGCGGTCAATGGGGAAATGTCCCGTACCCAAACCTAAATCGTCTGATAAACACAAATCCGCAAAAATAATAATACATACGCTACCTAAATAGCCATTAATGTGCATTTTCTTCTTCAAAGGAAAAAACACTTATTTATTTATTTATTTCTGCGAGTTAAACAGCACTACACCAGCATAGTGATGACAGAACAATGGATCCATGTAAAAGAATTCAGGATCAGATCAATGACAGCTCAAAATCACCAGTTCGGATTCTTTTCAATTAATAGCACAGCATCCCATAATAGCTTGAGAAAAAAAGATTCTACATTAGATACACTGCCAGGAATAGATGTGGGCAGGAAATGAGAAGATGAACATTACCAGAGACTATAGTATGAAAGTACTGTCTAGAACAATGAAAGGATGAAAGGGTGGTCTCTATGGCAGAGCCAAATGATTTTTCTAAGACATTTTCCTTTTTCATTTTTTTAAGACTTCTGCAACATAATTTAATGTTTCAGGTATTGCCTCAAGAATTTGTGTATGGGGGATGGGCGGAAGAGCTTGCCGTGTAAATTATTTCATCCTTCTAGTTCTATTTCTGGAACTTGTGTACAAAGGTAAAAGGAGGTAGTTGGCAAGGATCGCAGAATCAGATCAGGTCCTGGGATCAGCTCGGCCCATCCAAGTTAGGTCAGCTCAGAATCGATTGAGATTTGTCAATTTCAGATCAGTTCCAGCCAATCCAAGCTGATCAATTTTTCTTCTTATTTTTCCAACTAAAGTAGAAATCATACTTCCCTCATTGAAATTAGACCAGTGTTGGACAGCCCTGATCCAAATTGGACCATCTGGATCAGGATTGGCCAATTCCACAGATTATGGTAGTTGTAAGGGTTTGCCTTGATCTCTTGATTGCGCAACAAGATATGCTTATCTTCTCACTAATGTGTCATCAGTATGCTTAATAGCAACCAAACATGCAAGCTCATGATTCTGCATAGCATCAGTAATATATTCACATTAATGTCATGGTGACTCATCTTACTTTTTATTGTCTAGCAGGATACCACCCATTACACATTACAGTAGCGGCAACTTTTAAGTTTAACAATATAAGCAGATTAATTATGCAAGCAAGAAAATGACAACCTACCTCTAACATTGTGGATTTTCTCAATCAAGCTCTCACTAATAATACCAGAGCTAGGTACACTTAACGGGCCACCAGTCCGAGTAATGCTTCCAGAGGCTCTAATTACTGCTATCTCATCTCTGCCTCCTTGTAATCCAAGTGTCCACTTTCTAACTCTGCTGTATCTCCTATGGTTCAAGAAACAGTGATTTAAATTTCCAGTAAAAAGATGAATAAGAATTCAAAGCAAGTTTCAACATAACTTTTGGGAAGGTGGGCAGCCATTGTTCATGGAGGTAAACAAACTTGGGATTTACAGCAGGCTGGAGAGAACAGACCCCACGCAAAGTTTAAAAGTTTCAACATGTTATCTATAACGAGGCATTAACTTGAGGGTTAGGATCATAAAAGTTTGTCAGACATAAGATACTTCCATGATTAGTACGGTGAACTGAAGAAAGAAAAAAATCAATCATAAAAGACTCATGAAGAGGAATGAACATATGGGAATTGAATGTACGCTCAACCACATACAAAACATGAAAAAGTAAGTAATCATACAAAAGTTAGACAAAACACAAAGTTGCTGAGAAAGATCAAAATTAAATCATGTATCCTCTATGATTTACTATGCAACTTCTTGGGCAGCATAGGATTAATACAGAAGGCATTTTGGACATGCTACAGTCAAATGCTTTCCACTGAAGAATCTTGTGCATCACCACCGGATACTAGAAAAAGCTTCTTACAGAAACTGTTAAATGTAGCATCTATTGTTTTTTTATGACTGGGGGAAACACACCCCTGCCACAACCTCGGTGCGCTTCGGACCTATGGACCCTACCGCTTGTGCATCATGGGATCCGCCAACTGGGACAAGGGGCGAGCCTGGTAAAAATGCTTGAGCGGTGCTGCCCAGACCCAAGCCAGAGAACCACCCATGGGTGCAGATACTATGGTGCTTAGCCGCCAAAAGAAATTGAACCTGCGACCTCATTGTTGCCATCTAGATATCTACTTAAGAGTAAAAGTATTGACTGCAGTGACTAGGCACCATCACATTGATAGAGCAAGGCCAATATGGGAAGTGAATAGCTACTTCATTTAATCCCCATTGATAGTATGAAAATAGTTCTTTTAAAATTCTGAAATACTTGTACAAAACAATATGAAATGTAATTTTATAATTAAGCAGGTACATGGGATCCAGAAATTCCAGCTGCCAGATTGCCTAACATACACAAAATGTTTGAGAGGGGCGTGTGGAGTAGAAAGAATAGAATCAGCTCAAACTGGCCACTGTGTTCTTATTTTTTGCTCAGCCTGGACAAAAAGGTTATGTCAAACAAGACCAGAAGCTGGGCACCTATATAATACTACAAATAAAGGAACCTAAGACAGCAGCATCCTCACAATACAAATAGCAAGCAGTTTGGTGTTTACAATGAACAAAGACCACGGCATAATTTCTCCAATACTTTAACATTGTAGTCACAGCCAACCATACAAGGAATAGTGCAAGATATGTTATGGTACTCAATTTCAAAGAAAATGGGAAGAACTCAAAGTAAAAGAAGAAATACAGGTATCTAGTCATCCGCAACAATAGCTAGTATTGATCTCCAGAAATATCTCAATTACCTGAAATCAATCATGCGTAGTTTTTTCTCCTCTTTCTGCCCTAATCTCTCCTTTAATATTGAGATGATCTGCATTACACATCATAATTTGATAAAGGCTACATACTGTAAGTCTTAACTCAAACTGTAAACATTGGGCTACTGAATTAGCCACTGCTCATCCTAAACTACTAACGAGAGCAACAATGGAAGAGTTCACATCCTTAAGCAAGGAAATGTGAACCTTAAGCTAACAAGGGAAGGTTGTATTTGGGTAAGGGCCATGTTATAAAGGTTTTCTTATCAGACCTCGGCCTGGCCTGAAAGTTTATATAAATATGGTTTAGGCCCTAACCATCTTGGAAAATGCTAGAAAATAGAAAACTAACATAAACATCGTATTTAGGAATTTTCTTCAATTACTGTATTAAACATCGCAGAAACTTCGATTTCAGCACGAAATCAAAATTTACATATAATTAAAAAGCAAAAATACATGATTATCATATGTATATGATATAAATATATATATATATACATATGATATAAATATAAATATATATACACACACTTGTTTTTTTAAATTATTGTGGATTCCACTGCCAAGTTTATCGAGAAATAAACAGAGGCAGTAAAATGAAAATTGGGCAGGAGATTGCTTACTCACTACAAAGCCAAACTATGTAAAGCAAACTACAAAGAATGATCGAACTACAACCTACAAAAATTACAGAGACTACACAAGCATTATATTATACAATTAAAATGTGCCTGCTTGTGTATGTGCCAGCCAATTCTATTTTCCAGACCGATTCTAGATGTCCAAGCCCATTTTAAAGCAGACTGGGCGTGACAGACCTCTCAGCACTGACACCCCCAAGTGTCTAATGAGCATACATTATACACAGCTAAATTTCTGTACCAGCAACCAGAAATTATTACATGTATGGGTACACATTGCCCAAAGTCCATGTCAGCATATCAAGGCCACAGACCAAAGAGACAAAAATGTTGAAATATTAAGATGGCACTTGTTGACCCCATAAAGTTTCTCACTCTTAGCTCTCTCACTCTTCTCAGAGATGGAGAAAAAACAGTATTGCAATAGATGAAGTAATCTATGGCATGCTTATTAGAATATATAGTAAGCTTGGTTTGTATGAAGATGCTGAACAAGTTTTTCAAGAAGTTGAGAATTCAGGGCTCCTTAAAGATGAAAGGACATATGCGGTAATTATTCAAGTTTATCTTGCTTCTTGGGAACTGTAGAACAATTTTTGGTGGCTCACTTCCAATTATGATTAAGCATCAGGAAGGGTTTTAAATGCATATAAAATGTATATATGGGTGTGGAAGGCATGATACATGTTGACACCCATAGTTTTTTACAAAAAGGACCGAAGAGAAGATCCTCCATGCAAGCCAGTAAAGTCAAAGAAGTATTCCACGTGTTGAATGATGAAGTGGGATTTTTTTAAGTGGTACGGAGGCCTTTTTATACTAGAAAGGGACCCGGAGGGACCCTCTCCGCCCTGCCAGACAGGCCGGAGAGACTCCCTCCGCCCTGCTAACAAGCCGGAGGGAGCTCCTCTGCCCTGCTGGCAGGCCGGAGGGGCCCTCCGTCCTGCTGGCAGATCGGAGGAGAGCCCTCCGCCCTGCAAGCAGGGCGGAGGAGGGCCTCCGCCCTGTTAGCAGGCCGGTGGGGCCCTCCGTCCTGCTGGCAGGTCGGAGGAGAGCCCTCCGCCCTGCTAGCAGGCCGGAGGACCCTCCTCCGCCCTGTTAGCAGGCCGGAGGGGGGGTCTCCGCCCATGCGGCTGTAAAAAAAAAGGGAAAAAGGAAAAAGGGAGAAAGGCAATAAACGATGTAGTTACATAATATGAAAAGGCAGGGAGGAGAAGATGAAAGGTTTTACCTCTTGGGATTCTCCACCGGAAGAGAAGGCCAATGGAGTTCTTCGCCCTTCCTCCAAGCAACTATAAGAGGAAGCTTGAGCCAAAGCACAAGGGGACAGCCACAGCAAAACGAAAGCAACCACAAGAAAAGAAAGGGAGAAAACAGCAGCAAGCAGACAAAAGAGGAAAAGGAAGACAAAGACAGCCACTACAAAAAGAAGGAAGACAAGGAAAGAAAAAGGAAACAAGGACAGCCACTGCCCAAGGAATACAAGCACACCAGCCTTTCTTTTTCAGCAGGTCGCAGCCCTCCTTTTGGTGGGGTTTTGTTAAGACAAAGCCTACTTTATGTGGAGAGGATGTTTAAGAAAATTTGACTAAAATACCTTCCATTAAATGTGATATGTATAAAAAGGCCTAAATGGGCTCTAGTAAATTCAAGTGCTTCTACGTACAGCTATTTGATGGGCTAGGAAAAATATTGTTTCAAGTTCTTATATTCAAGATCCCACGGGAGGTTATGACTTACAAAATTATGTATTTATCCCTACTTTGTTGGGAAATCACATAAATATTCAGAACGGATCAAGCAAGGACTTTTTAAAAATCTAAAATTCAATAGTGAAGGTCTCATTACTCTCTCATGTAGCTAAAGTTGGCAAAAGATCATATCAAGACTACGAGGATATAAAATTACAAATATACCCTTAAAGTATAGGAAATTATGCAAGTATCCAACAATCTGATCAGATTTCAGATTAGCAAATTTCAGTATAGGAAATTATGCAACTGAGAACGACTATCTTGACAAAAGGGCTAATATTATGAGGGCAAAAAAAAAATACCTTTAGCAGTTCTAATCAAGGGTATTCGGATTTGTCCGATGTAAATTAAACATTGATTCCAATCAGTGGAGAAGAGTCAAGTACACGAACTCTTAAATCGTCTGATAAAACACGCGCGCGAAAATTATAATATGCAAGCATTAAAAAACGCCGAAACACATGCGCATATTAAGATGAAAATTTATTCGTTTATTTCTTCCGCGTGTAAACAGACTGGCACGCCCGGTGGGACTCTTCCCGCCCTTCATTTTACTGCTAAGGTTCTTTCAATGCCCTTATAAAGACCCTAACTCTCCTTCTCTTCGTGAGCAGGTACGAGAAAGCACCTTCGGAAAGCAAAAGAATTTCTCGTAATGGCGGCAGCAGTGACATATGGCCCGCTCGTCGTCGCCAGCCATGCGAGCCATGGCTACCTCACTGTCCCCATTGCGTTTGGGGATTTCCCGGTAGTTGTGGGTTCCCCCTTCTTCCTGGGGGTGATCCCTGTCGTCCAGCCGGAGATACCTTCTTCGGCTCCATCTGCCGCAACTGGGAGCAACCAGCCCCGTCTGATTCAAGCTCGCGTGTTCTCTGTAAACACGCTCACTGCTGATGTCGTCCCTGTCAAATGGGGGCAACATCGCCGCCACCAGAACAGGAGGCCAACAGCCAAGACCTCAAGATCCGACAAGTCCATACTTGTCGGGGATCTACGTGTTCGACTCGACGGAGTCGAACCGACGGTTCCACGGGACCGGTGTGTCTCCAATATATCCACTTCCAACCGTTTCTCGCTCTTACATAAAATGCGAGAGGATGGACTGTGTTTCAAAAAGAAAATCAAATATGATGATAGCAATAAGGCCTCTGAGCGGCGTCCTCGCAAGGTCAAGCAGATTTGGGTTACTAAGCAGGAGGCCCAAGCAATTAAGCAGGCTAGGGCCACCAAGCCTGCACGGACCCAGCCCTAAGCCGACATGACATTGTCTGGCCCCACGCAAGGGCGGAAGAGGAAGGGGGCTTATCGCAAGCCCAACTTCACATCCCAAAGCTCTGGATCTGTCCGAGCTAAGACGGGCAACTGTGCCCAGGTACCTACTCAGCGGGTTTTCGTCTTTGAAAGACTAATGGAGACCCTTCCTGTGAAGACCTCCGTCTTTGACCGATTGGGGGCACCCCTTCATCCTAGTGGCCATGTGCCCAAGAGACGAAGAGTAGTCCAGATGGTAGAAATAGGTGGGAGTATGAAAATCTACACCTGTTACGCCTCTAGTAGGCAACATATGGAGCAAATTGGCAATCATGCCAATCCTAGTGACCCCGCAGGGGCGAATGATCCAAATCTGGCAACAGATGCAGATGCGGTGTACCGCAATACCCGCAATGTTGCTAGAAGAAGTCTGCAAGCTCAGCTTAGTGGACAAGTGAGAACTTCCTCCCAGGGACAACATCATCAAGAGGTTGCCCTAGAGTTTTCTCAAAATCAGGGAGAAAACCTACCCCGAGGGGAAGGAGATGCTGAGGATGTTGTAAGCATTCATGATGATGACCATCCGAACTTGATGTATGAGCCACCAACGAAGGCCGCTTTCCAGGCGATGTCCAATGATGCCAAATTTGAAACCATGCAGAGATGGCACATAGAAATGACCAACCTCATGCTGGAAATGAAGCGGCAAATGGATACAAGCGCCAGAGGGCCTCAGACACCGATGCATGGTCACGACCTTCGACGAGAGCAACAGCTACCTAATCTGGTCATCGCCACTCGGCAGGTTGGACACCCACATAGTGCCCATGCCGAGGCAGGGGCCGAACCACTCCGAGCCCAGCTCAATATTCAGTCTTCTCAGATCACGGGAGCTGAAGAGGCAATCGCCCAATGTCGCATGATTGAGAAGATTATTGAAGATAAATTCGCCCAGCGTGGCGAGGGTATCGCTACTGTTGACTTATACAGTGCGCCTTACCCTATTCATCACCAATTCAAGAAACTCCCTCCAGAGTGCCCGAAGGTGCCTAAATTGCAAAATTTTAATGGGCATGGTTCGCCACACGAGCATCTCGCCTACTATATGACTGCTATGGGCGACCTGGCCCTTGAGGAATCTTATCTCCTCCAGTATTTTGCCACTTCTCTTACCGGAAGTGCTTTTCAATGGTACTCCAGGTTAAAACCCAAATCTGTCGCTGATTGGGCCGACATGCAGAAGAAATTCATTGATCGGTTCCAGTTGGCTGAAAGGAAGGTATCCCTCGCCGAGCTTTGCTCACTTAAGCAGAAGAGGGGGGAAACGGCTCTAGATTTCATCAAACGCTGGAGGGATCTCAGCATGCGCTGTGACAATCCCCCGGCACAAGAAGATGCCATAACTATATGCCGAAGAGGGCTCTCCTCCGAAGTCAGTGAACGGCTTCTGGGGGCAAATATCAAGGCATTCGATCAATTAAATTCTGTGGTCGCGGAGATTGAGATGTTTTTTGCTGATAATCCCACCTTTACGCTATCAAAGCCTAAGCCACCCAAGGAGCGTTCTGCTACGGGAAAGGAAGCAAATGTGGTGGACTTTTCTCCAACCACTGAAGCCGGTCAAGCAGCATCGCCGGGTGATTCTGGCCAAAGGTCTGAAAAGAGGGCACCGACCACGAAGTTGGCCGAGCGCATGAAGACTCCTTACTCTTTTAAGAAGGAGCACACTGGCAAACTCTTCAACCTTTGCATGAAGAACAAAATAATAACCCTGCCAGAGCCTAAAAAGCCAGAAGAGGCCGGCAAGACAGATGATCCCAATTACTGCCCATATCATCGTCTGTTGGGGCACACTATTGACAATTGTTATGTCTTCAAAGATGAGCTAGAGAAAATGATACAAAATCAGCTCATCACCATGAAGGGGACTCGGGTTGACCCTCCTCAACCCCACATCTGGGACCGAGTGACTCGTTCAGCTAATGTCATTAGCCATCGGCCAACTCGCCAAATTTATCAAATGGCGGCCTTCACATTCCCCGATCACGGGGCAGAAGAAGCAGGTCCTAGCGGGATAAAACCCACTTTGTGGTATCCAGGATGGAGGCCTTCCCACCAGTGCTCTTTTCCAAAGGAAAACACGAAGAAGATATTTGATATTCTTCTAGAGGAAGGTCACATTATGGTGCATGACCCCCCTCCTACCTACACTGAGGTTGAGAAAGCCCATCCCAGGTATTGTGAGTTCCATGCAGTGATATCGCATCCCACCCGAGAATGCGAAGAACTACAAGATTGCATCGAGACCCTCATCCAAAGGGGGGAGATCGATATGCAAGGAGAAAGCATGGTCAGAAAGAGGCTTCATCAAGTTGCTGAGCACATTCTAAATGAGAGAAGCGCCGAGAAATATCCCCCTCAGCCTCACATCCAAGAAGGATCGAGGTTTTCGGTAAATGTCATTCAGAAAATCTCTGGGAAAAGTCAGGCTAAGGATCCACGGCGTGGCCTAGAGGACTCAACCCCTGCCCCGCCAGGTACCTCCTTGGCAGGAGGCTATTTCTTAATGTCCGAATGTCTGTCCATTCGGAAGGCTGTCAGAAAACTTAAAAGAGAAGTCAGGCATCTGCAGCATGATCAGCAAGAGCTACTGCGGCTTGTAAGGCGCATGGACGACCGCCTGACGGCACTGACCCTAACGCCTTCAACGGGAGGAGCCACTCCAGCTTCCACCCGTAATTCAGAAGCCACGGTGGAGCCCAGAAGACGGCAGAGGGCCGGAGGATGGCTATCTGAAGATTCAAGAGGCTCGCCTGCTGCAGAGCCCCCAGAAAAGTTGTATTCCTTTCCCCAACACAAAACTCTGGAGATATTTAAAATCTGCCAGAGGGAGGGATTAATACAGCTCCCTAAACCGAACATTGATTTGATGATCGGTATGACACACCGGCATGGCTATTGCTTATATCATCGTGCCATGGGACATGTCATTTATGACTGTCCCACCTTCAAAGACATCGCCGAGGATCTGATTACCCGACGGATTATAAAGCTAAAGGAGGGTTCTCAAGCTCCCTCGGCATCCTCTCCATGGGGACGGTCGCCGTTTTCAGTGAATGTTATACATACATCAACTTCTCACGGGAAGTCAACGTCACAAGCACTAGAGACTGGGCCCGCCCCAGATACATCCTCAGACAAGAGCCTTGAATGGCGACCCTGGCAGGACCTAGAGTCCTTACCTTTTCCAAAGGAAGAAACTAAAAAACTACTGGATATCCTGTTCGGCGGAAAGGAAATTTTGGTGCGCGAATCTTCGCACTCTGTCCAATTCAACTCTACCCGCTTGGAGCAGAATCCCCTTGTCTCACGAAAGAGTGGAAAGGACAAAGATTCTCATTGTGAAGTTTCAACCCTCTCTTCACAAGGGGCCATCGGCTCATCTAAGAGCGGCACTTTAAAAAATGACATGAACCGGACTGTCCCTCAAAATGATAGTCTGTGTGTCTGTAAGGTTTCGCACAACACTATTGGGCAACGCAGCGGATAACAAAATTTCATTTTGCCCAATCCCGGTGCTATGAAAGTTTAATCTGTGCTCTAATCGGTATTTCTAAGACCCCAACCCGCCTAATTACAGGTTGCATGTTTATACCTTGCGCGGAACGACGCTGTCTGCTATGCCCGATGCAGAATATCGAGCCCCACAACTGCACGACCTCTAGATTCGATCCACACGGACCCTTCTGTAGTGACGGTATCCCCCGACACGGACCTTCCCCGACCCTTTCACCTTCTGGAAAGAGAGAGCAAGAGGGAGGAAAGGGGGGAGGAGCTAATCCTCTCCCTTTAAGCCTTAATGCTTGATTAGCTTAAAGGGTTGGAAGAGGCTCGAATGAGCTCACGTAGGATTCATATATATAGAGATTTGATCATTTCTGAAAGGGCTCCAAAAGACCAAAATTATATATATATATCCTATCTACTATTATACATATGTATTAAGCTCCATTTACACTCATTTCCAAAAGGAATTAAATAGAAATAATACATACATTTGTATAATAATAATCCGTCACCCAAGAATCCATTGTGTGTGATCTTCTAGGCCCTTAGTCACTCTAGTTTAAGACCCATTAACTTCTAATTCCCAATTAGAAGTAAATTAAATGTATTCTTCGCTTCTACCAGAGCCGAAGAATAATTTAATTTATTCCGAACCTTTGATCACGTTGGGTCAAGCAAATCCGCGTGATCCTAGAGGATGCCGGGTTTAAACCAGCATGTCTGGTACCTGTATGTCTACAGTTACCGCATCGACATAACCCCCCGCTCCTTCTATGAGTCTGGTACGATCGAGGGTATAGTTTCTGTCAAACCCCATGATCGTGCCATTTGACTATGACCTCCTTAAAGTGTATGACGTCCGTTCTAAATGAACTCACACGACCCTGGCCAGGGATTTAATGGAGCGTCAATGTCATGACCCATTAACTGTCTGATATATACTCGACAGTGAGCGATCCCCTCTTGACCATTGATGATCTTCAGACGTATCCTGGAGTGGTTAATGACTCAGCAACTCCTGACTTATGGTTAAAGTCACTTAGCTAAGTAATTAAACCATTCCAGTCCTCGTGTAAGATCCGATCAATGTCTCAGGTCAAAGGACCAACGATGCTACTGAGACAGTTGGATCTTCAGTTGACATTAGGTATAATCAACCATCTGAAGATCCAATAGCGGATCAGTTCAGTGTACATCCTCCAAGGACATACACCTACACATGTGTTGGTGCCTCGCACCAATGGCTATGAGACTGGTCACTGACACATCATGTGTACTGGTTTAATAGGTAATCAAAGTCCCCGAGTGATTACCCTCCAACCAGGAACAGTTTAAGGTATGTGTTCATGTAAAGTCAGTCTCATAATCGAGATCCCATCTCGAGTTGACTTTACAACCACATATCCTAGGGACAACGTAAAGCGACATAATCGCATATTTACGCTCAAATACTACTTTATTAATAATGAACAAGATCGTACATATATCGGGTCTACCCGACCCTAAATTGGCATGTAGCACACCAACACTAACAATCTCCCACTTGAACTACAGCCAATTACCCACAACTTTGAGGCCCATCTTATCCCGATGATGCTCAAATACAGTCTGTGTCAAAGGCTTAGTCAGTGGATCTGCTATGTTGTCTTCTGACGGTACACGCTCTACCGTCACATCTCCACGATCAACAATCTCCCGAATAAGGTGAAAGCGCCTGAGAATATGCTTTGACCTTTGGTGAGATCTCGGTTCCTTCGCCTGGGCGACGGGCGGCGAGGCGCGGGCCGAGACAGATAGGGATGGGGGTTCGCCCGCGAGGGAGTCGCAGCCCCAAGTGCTCGAAGTTCCTGGCACGGTCGATCCCGTGGCGTCAGTCGAGGTTGGGGGTTCGACCGGGGAGGCGTCGCAACCCCAACCGACCGCGGCGCGCGGGGCGGTCGGCCCCGTTGCTCGAGCCGAACCTTCCGGCGGGGCGTCCGGTGGGGAGCGGATCTCCATGCCGGAGGCCTTGGAAAGGCTCGGTGTTTCGGGCGACCTCTACCAGGTTTGCCGAGAAGTTGCCGTAAAGACGAGAGGGGGAGACAAGCGCCACTCCCCCTCCGGAGTCCTCGACGTCCTCATGGAGGGTGGCCTAGTCATGGCTCGGTCGGCGGCCTTGATGGCGGAGACGTACGCTCGGACGGAGGCGGAGCGGTCGAATCTCGCCTGGGCCCTCAGGGGGTGTGAGGGGAAACTGGCCCGCCTCCGCGAGGAGCATGAGGGGCTTCGACGGGAGTTCTCCGCGCTCAGGGATTTGGCACGGGCGAGCCGGCTAGAAACCGAGGCGCTGACCGAGCAGTTGGCTAAGGCCCGAGAGTCGCTTGAGAGGAAGGGCAGACTCTTGGAGGAGGAGCGTCTACGTCACCTCGAGCTGGACGGTCGTTGGGAGCTTGAACGCGCCGAGCTATTGGACCGGGCGGAGGTAGCGGAGCGCCTTCGTTCCGTGGCTGAGGCGGACCGAGTCCGGGCGGAGAGGCGGTCGAGCGAGGCCGAGCGAGGGATGGTCGCGGTAGAGGAACGCCTGGCTAGAGCAGAGGAGCGTGCGGCCGAGGCGGAGCGGGCTCGGGTCGAGCTCGTTGGAAGGACGGAGCAGATCGAGGCGGAGGCGATCGAGCGGTATAGAAGCTCGGACGCCTACTCAGCCGACCTGGAGAGAGCCGCCCTACCATATTACGAGGTAGCGCTTCACCGGGGCGCCCGAAAGGGGTTTAAGCAGGGTTATCGTCAGGCGGTGGACCACGCCTTCGATCAAGACTCCGGGATCGAGTTCCCTTTGGGCCAGAGCTTTGACTCGGATGAGTCGGTTTCTAGCTCCTCTGCGTCGAGCGGGGAAGATCCAGAGGGGTCTCCTACGGCGGGGTCACCAACTCCGGATGCCTCGGGAGGGCTCGCGACCGAGACAGTTCTCGCACAGGTGAGGTCAGTGCCTGGGTCGGCCGTCACCAAGGGTGCTGGGGGTGACGCGCCTACTTCCGTCGCTCCCGAGCTTCAAAGTGGGCCCGAGGCCTGATGTACTTTGCCTTATTTTGCCCCTTACTCTTGTTTGTCTCTCTTGCGATTTTTCGACCTCATCGGCTCGGGCCTGCGGAGGAGTCCCGAGTCTTTGACGTCTTCATAGATTTCATAGACCGGTGCGGTTAACGGGGTGTACCGCTCATACTTCCACTTGCGTTCTCCATCTCGGTCTCGCTTCTTTCCCGAGCTAGGATTTGGCTCGGGGCCCCGCTTCTTGTCCCCCTCCCGACCCGAGCCGGTTGCGTCTCGGCAAGCGCTGAGTACTTCTTCGCACTCGGCGTGGCGCAGAGCCAGAGTCACTAGCTCGGCAAGGGTCGAGGGAGGGTGGAGGACAAGTTCACGGCGGAGGTTCTCGTCCCGGGTACCCCCGATCAGTGCGGTTGTGGCTGAGGCCACATCCAGGCGGGGGATTCGGAGGGCTTCCGATTTAAATCGGTGGACGTAAGCCCGGAGCCTTTCCCCTTGCGCCTGTTTGAGGGCCAAGAGCCCCGCTACCGACCTTGGGGGGGCACTTCCGGCGAAGCTCTCCTTGAAGACTCGCCCGAACTGCTTGAAGTCTCGGATGGATCCGGGGGCGAGGGCCCGGAGCCATGCTTGACCGCCCTGGACCAGAGTGGTCACGAAGGCTCGACACTTGATGGAGTCCGACACTCCGTGTAGAGTCATCAGGGCGTCGAAGCTATCATAATGGTCGGCCGGGTCGCCCTGGCCATCGTAGAGCTTGAAGGTTGGTATGGGGGCTCTGGGGGATACCTCTGCCTTCAAGATATACTCGGAGAACGGGGATTTCTCCTCGTCTTCCAGGGAAGAGGCCTTCTGCAGGGCGCGAAGGGCGTGCTCCTGCTCAACGAAGCGCCTTTCAAAATCTCGCAGCCGGAGGGATAAATCCGGTTGCTGTCGTGCCGCGAGGCTGGGGGGGGCGCCTTGGCGGTCTCCGGGAACGTCGGCTTCCGGATCTGGCCGTTGCGTCCCCCGCCTTCCTTTCCTTGGCGCGGAGGAGGCCTCTTGCTCCGGAGGTGGAGCTTGCGAGGGTCCTCCGACCCTGTTACGGATGAGCTGCTGGCCGCGGAGGGTGAAGCGGCCCCCAGCTGTGTGCTGGGACGTACTCCTGCAGGGGGGGCTCCCTGACGGGGCACGGGACCTTGCATCCCTGGTCGCCTGGGTCTTCATGAGTTCTACGAGGACATCCAGTTTGGCGTTGAGGGCCTGGAAGGCTTCGGCGCCACCATAGGGGGGTAGCCCCACCACCGCGGGGGGGGGGGGGGTGGTGGTGGTCCGTCGGCGGGGATGCTGGCGTTGGAGGGAGGGTTCTGTGAGGCCCTGGGAGGGCCATCCCCTGCTGCTACCACGGCCTTACCCCTTTCGCCGGCGGACCTCCTCCCTGAGCTTCTTCTCACCATGTTGGCTCTTCGTGCGTTCCCACAGATGGCGCCAGATGAAGAGGCGAAATCTCGCGCTGGTTCCTGAGCGGGCTGGTAATCACCAAGTTAATGAACTGCAAGACAGGGAAACGGGTCAGAGGGCCCAGGGGGATTCCCTGGGGCAAAACCCTCCGACGCTCAAGTCAGTAGAGGAATGGTGGGAGCAGCGATAGGGAGGAGAAGGTGAAGGCACGAGATCCCTCTCCACCAATGGGGTGAAGTGATCCTTGCTCAGGAATTGGGGGTGGATCAATGCCCTTTTGAACTTACCTTTCGCCGGAGGGTATCCCAGGTTTAAATAGTGCGCCGCCCTCTGGAGTCCTGCAAGCTGAGAGGTCTCCGGTGGATGTTACGTCCTCGTCGTGGGCTTTTATGGCCTCATCGTGGGGGCGTTATCCTTGCGGGGAAGCCGGAGCTCGTCCGGCCCGCTGTGGACTCTAACGGCTGCAATGATGAGCATTTTATCGGTCGTACCGAGCTTAGGGGGGTCGGCCCTATCGGGCGATAGGCCTAGCTCGGTGAGGAGATGGGTCAGACAGATCGGCTAGTGCTTCCCCTCTTCGTGCGGAGGGATAGCTCGTACGCGGGTCTTCCTGTGACCTGACCGAGGCTCGGGCTCTCCGAGCCTTGGGGCCGCCTAGGAGAGTTGTTTCCTCGAGCATTATTTTATTGGGCTTTTTCGAGTGGGCCCTGTGGGCTGTCACTTGGACGAGCTTGTCTCGTTGGGCCTTGTTGAGCCTAGTTGGGTCTGCTCTTTGAGTGGGCTACAGGAATCCCCCTCTCCACCATTGATATTGGTGCCTTCCTAGATTCCTAGGGATAGCATTTTGCAGCAAAATGGGCACCATTACTAGGTACAACCTGCATAGAAATATTGTATCAGATAGATATATCCACCATATGTCATGTACTGCACTACCAGGTTCTTTGTTGGAGGATGTCTGTTTTTTCCAATCCACATTATTTGGCATGGCTTATAAAAATTACTGTATCAATTGGTCATATATGCAACATGTTATCTGCAGCATCTATCAGCCTCTTTATTGATGATATGGAGTTGACTACAATTGCTTTATTTGGATAAGAATTTTCCTGCTCAAACTGTCAGCATAAGACACAGGCAAATTTGTTATGTAATGTTTTTTTTATGTAGAGTACATTCTCTATTGTTTGCCCCCCAAAACAACAAAAGAAATCTAGTTGTACTGTGTTAAATTAAACTCCTTTCTTCTGTAAACTTTTTAAGTTATAGAGATTCCTGTGCTCATGCGTAACTCTTCTAAACTTTTTTCTAGAAGCACTAACCATCCAATTTATGCAATACATTGGTGTAGTTTCGTAGACCTGTTTTGGTGAGCCATGTAGATGAGTAAGAGTATCATCTCAATCTTTCAACTATTGTGGTATCAATAGTTTGCAGAAGTTTTTCTTACTTTGAGGTCCAATTTGTATTTTCCCTCTTAGAGATGAGGTAACTGTCTCCATAATGAGTAGCTCATTTTCTTTTAATCCAAGCTTTCTCTTTTTTATTGTGACTATCACATAATTTATTTTAATGATAATTTACATGTTGAAAAATGAACATATAATTTTTTCAAGACCATATTGTGGACACCCATTTTAGACATTAAGTTGAATTACTTTTCCTATTTTCCATGATAATGTCCTAAATTAACCATCCTTAGAGAGTCCACTTTGAATCCATGTAAATCTCTTTTTGAAACTAATCCGTGACATGGGGGTCGACCACCTTTCCTTGAAACACGTCAGATAGAATGGTTGCGTTTTCCAATTTTTAGCCAAATTTTAAAATTTTAAAATTTTATGATTTGGGGTTGATCGAATGATCACCTTAAAACGATTCACGCCCTCTAGGTCTATAGAGTTTCAAAGGTGTTCTTTCAAGTTCCACCTGACCTAGGGTTTCCTCATGATATCTCCCTCCTAAGCAGATTCCTAACTAATCTTCTTCCGTCTCAAGCCTCTAAAAATGCCCTAAGATGCTTCTAGATGGCCTTTAGACTATTAGAGGTCAGATTACACCAAGTTGTCCTAATATTTTTGGGAGTGCTAAGCCTATCAAGTCTCCTATGTGAATTTAACTGTAAGAGCTATGAATAGATCACTATCTTCCCTTTTCCACACAATGATCTCTTTGATTTCATGGGAAAACTCTGCTGCAACATCTGTGCATGCATCCTCTCCTGGAGAAGGGATTCTTGTGGAGAATTTTAATAGGGAGCACCTCTCTATCTTCCTCTTTCTCTCTTTCATGCATATAGCTTAGCTCTCTCATGCATCATTGCTTTTAAACTCTTTTGGACATCTTCAAAATCATTGCACTACATTAAAACCTAGTTTTTCTCTTAACCAAGGGGTTTAAAAATCACCCCGAGGTTCATTCTTCACTTGCATGTTTTGTTTTTTTTATAACCTAGGGCAAATACTACACTATTTTCTTGTTCTAATTCCATTATATTTGGTTTCTGTTTTAACATGACAATGAGGACTTAGAACCATGAGAAGCTCTTACTTTTTAGCCAGCTGGAAAGGAAGGAGTGAAGGTGTCACACCCCGAACCGATAGCAGTGGAAACTTACTCGGAACGTGACGGCGAAACAGTCATGATAATCAGAGCAAAATACAAGACACACAAAAGGCTTAAAAATGATAAAACTATAACTTTATTAATATCAAAATGTCATTACTACATTTTCTTGACTCAAACTTACATTGATAAAAAGAAGGAAAGACTCAAATTACAGGACTGGACTCAAGAAAAGAAAAAGGCATAGACTCCGATCCTCTAGAGCACTCATCACTCTTGTCATTCCCTATCTAATTGGTTATCTTCATCATTATTACCTGAAAAATGTTAAGAGAAACTGGGTGAGCAAAACGCTCATTAAGAATTACATCTCTATAGCCAGGCAAAATATAAATAATTAACCAATTATCCAATGTTCAACGAGATGCCATGCCACGAACAATAGAGACCATAAATCAATAAGAAATGCGTTATATCAATCAGGGAAGGGACCAAGATCAATTTCAATGCCAAAGATAGATATGAAGCTTAAATAAAAAGGGAACAACCCCAATATAGAATCAAGGACAAGATAGCAAAATTAAAACAAGGAACAGAGGATCCAGATGAACATAGCATATAGAATTGGCCAAAATGTTAGAATTCTAATAATATTAAGTAGAATATCCAAATAACAGAATTAACAAAAACTCAGAATAACAAAATATCATAATATCATAATAACAGAAGTTGCTACAATGCCACACCCAGAATTTCCAATGGTTAACAGAATGGACTTTCGTCATACCTGGTATTGATTGTCGCAGACCCATAGCCCTTAATAATTCATAATTTGTAGATATGGCCAACATAGAGTCAAAGGGTTATGTTCTAGAAATATCGTGAACGAAATTCCAAAGGAGATAGCAAGTCATAACCAGTATGGACGATATTCAGGAAGGATATATGGTTAACGTTACCTTAGACAATCAAATCTTGGACTTAGAAACCATAGTCAAACTGAAGAAAACATGCTCGGGGCACAGGGTTAAACACGGTTGACATATATACCGCGACATGTAGAACGCGGTCTGGGGCACGTCCACATTCAAAACAGCGCAAAAGGGGAGGTCTGCCGACATAAACGACATGTCTGTAGACAGACTTATGTGTCTGTCGACTGACTTGAACTTATGTGTCTGTCGACAGACACGCCAAGTCAGTCGACAGACTCTACGGGTCTGTTGACAGAAAAGCCATATTAGTCGACAGACTTTCACGGTCTGTCGACAGTGTTGAAGTTAGATGGAAGGCTCTATCACCACAGGATGTGGATCTAGAGGGGGGGGTGAATAGATCAACTGGCTATTTAAAAATTAGGCCTAGAATCAAATGCGGAATTAGAAGAACACTAGACGAACACAGCCAATGCACCGAATGAAACACACAAGATCTGCTGAACAAGCAATCAAACACACGAGAGGCACAAGACTTTTAGGTGGTTCGGTCAATCCGACCTACGTCCACCCCACATTCAACTCGAATGTGGATTACTGCTGATACACAGCTTCAATCTGCTGGGCTTTACAGCTTGCCAACAACGGCTGGGGCTTACAGCTTATCCCGACCAGAGGAGCATCCTCTGTAACAGCTGAGCATCACAGCTTGCTCTGCTGGGCACTATAGCTTAGCCGACCAGAGGAACACCCTCTGCAACAGCTGAGCATCACAGCTTGCTCTGCTGGGCACTACAGCTTAGCCGACCAGAGGAACACCTCTGCAAACCGCTGCCTCACAGCTTGAAACCGCTGACTAACAGCTTGATAGAACAAGAGTAATCAAAGAGAAAATAGCAAGACTAAAATAAACAAAACACACAATCAAATGGAATAAAAACCAAAACGACTGTAGCTCAAAGTTGAGCAATATCAGCTCTGGTAACTGGACCAAGAGACTGATTCACAAACTCTCACGATAACTCTCTCAACTCATCTTCTCTCTCTTTCTTCTTCTCTCCTTTTCTTCTTCTCTGCTTTTCTTCTCTCACAGTGGATCTCGGTGGCTGCTGTTTCAGACTGGATGTATAGACTTCGCCAACTTCGATCAGCCTTTACGGAAGATGAAGACTGATATATATAACAGCAGTAGGTGGATAAGGGCGCGTGGCTTCCATGTTTTCCCGCCCAAGGAATTCTCCAGATTCGAGACAATTCCATCCACGTGCCAGCATCTGGTCACCTCGTCCTCCTGGGATCACGAGCCATGTCAGCAATCTCAGTAGAGAGTCCCTGTCAGACAGAGTATCGGATGATCAGATTAAATAACACTCTGTATAGACTTATCAGAAGAACTGCGTTGTATAGACTTCATATAAGTGAAAGCTATGTACAGACTTGCTGTATGAAGCAACCGCTGTATAGACTTAGGTGATATGAAGACTGTCAATGTATAGACTAAGTGAAGATCAATGCAATGTGTAGACATCAGTGAGAAGATGCAATGTGTAGACTTCAGTGAGACTCAATTGAAGACAGACGATGTATGGACTTCAGAACTGATGCACGATGTACATACTCCATGAGACTCGAATGAAGACAAGCGATGTATAGACTTCACTGCTGATGAATGCAATGTACAGACTTGCAATATGTGAAGGAGTTGAGTGTATAGACTTCACGATGTGAAGACTTATCAGTACAGACTTGACCAAACAGTCCAATGTATGGACTTGAGTCATGGAGGCCAATGTATAGACTTCGAACACCTCTTGAGCTCTACATAGACTTTGCAGTCACTGGGTGATGTATAGACTTTGGAAAACAGAAGCCTGTATAGACTTGGAAGATCAAGACGCTAAGGAAGACGGTCATTGTATAGACTTCGCCTGACACCGTCCAATGTACAGACTTTCTGTAACAGTCTGATGTACAGACTTCATGAGACTCTAGACACTGAATGCTGTACAGACTTAACCCATGCAATAAGACGCTAAATGAGACGCTGAATGAGACGCTCAATGAGACGCTGGACTCTGTACAGACTTTGCCCAATGCCTGAGACGCTAACAAAGACGAACGATGTTCAGACTTGTTGAAAGACCGATGTACAGACTTTCAAGCCTGAGACGCTAACAAAGACGGACGATGTTCAGACTTGCTGAAAGACCGATGTACAGACTTTCAAGCCTGAAGGCCAATGTGTGGACTTGCGTGAGATGCTCATTGAGACGCTCAATGTACAGACTTCACCTTAGACTCTAAATGAGATGGACAGTGTATAGACTTGGCCAATGCACTGTGGATGTATGGACTTTGACGCCTGCATGCTATGCAATGTACACACTTGGTGACTTCGCATGTTTGTGCAATGTACAACCAGTGTATGGACTTGTCGTGCCTACACATGGCGTTGTACACACTTGCTGCCTGATGCTCATGTGCAGACTTTGATGCCCAACAGCGATGTATAGACATTGAGACTTTGAGTGTGTGTTCAGTGTGAAGACAAGATAAAATGCATATAACAAACAGACAAACTGATAAAGTGATTTCATCAAAACATAAACAGTGTTGCCAATTCATCAAAATAATGTGTTGCCATATGAAGTAAAGTTACATGTCAACACCATCAACACATAGGAGTCACAACAGACAGAAGCACCAAGTCAGTCGACAGACTTACATGGTCTGTCGACATGCTTACAGGATGAGGCGAACGCGATCTGCAGACCCACCGCGGTCTTCTAGAATGTGGTCAGGTCAAAGTCTACGATCAGAGCACAAACACTGGGTCTGTCAGTAGAGATATGGGATCGGTGGACAGAGGCAGGCATGCTGGCCCATGACAAGTCGAATGCGGTCGGTAGACCCGCCGCGATCATCAGAAAGCGGTCTCTGGGCGGTCGCATTCAGATCAGGGATGGCAGAGCTCGAATAGAACCCCATTCTATGGGTCCAAAGGTCGGTCGAACCCTATCCTTCACAGTAGGACGAGGAATCCAAAGGTTTTTAGAGTTTTTGTGGTACAACCAGCTCAGCGTCCTTGTGAAAATTCAAGGTTCGTGGAGACTTACAGAGGCCTTGATGAAGAAGTTCCAGTCCGACGGAAAGAATATCCGGTGCAGGGTTCTAACTTCACCAAGAATAGTGTTCCTATCTCACTACAGTAATCAATATCACGCGGTAGGTTGTTGCCGTCGGAGTGACAAAATCTTAAAACAATAACTCCATGATATATCCCAAGATAAATCATGAGTACTCAATCAATATAACTATCATGCAACTCAAGTTAAAACATGCCATGATGAGTAACTTTCAGGTTTTAACAGGAAGATCTAGTCTATTTAATCATGCTTTATATCAACAAGGATAAGATGGAATCAATGTAGACTATGCACATGGATCATGAAGATTTATGGAAAGTTAAGGGTTTAACATGATTACGATCTATCTAAGTGGGTTCAGATGGCATGCATACATCAAAATATGCATTTGGACTCACTACCAATCACTTTACATGCTGGATAGGGCACTAGGGTTCTTGGGAACTGTGGACGCACTTATTTTCACTGATTATGTTGTTCGTTTATTTAGGTGTGTGGGCGTGCCAGTCACAAAGTGACGATTTATTGTGTGCTCGATCTGACTAATCAGACGATTGTGTGATTCGGGTCGGGACTGAGACCCGTTGTGCCATAAAGGTCACAACGTCATTTACATCCCTTCGGAGAGGGGAATACCCTTGATTAATTGCCAGAAATAAGGGTCCCATGATCGAAAGAAATACTAATCAAAGCAGGAAGGAAAAGGTAGTCGGGCTACGCGGTGAGCCCAAGGTGAGGGCATGAATACTCGAATTATGTCGGTCACCGATGGACCATTCCATGTTTGGACAAAAGTTCATACGGAAAATAAGACGATAACGGAGGACGAATCCGTGCGAATGTCTGTCGAGGGACGGCAATTTTAATACAGGGAGGAAAGTCAGATCCCGGTGAGGGAGGGGACCCAGGTGAGATATTGGCCCGAGGCAAGGCCGAGCGGTCACCATGACGAGAGAGAGGACTCCCGAGGGTGAAGGTCGGCTTACGAGAGCATCATCAATATTCCCGGATTCGGAATCCAAAAAGGGGACACGAAGACCATGTCGTTATGTTCATGAGTTGCCTTGAGTGACATGTATCATTACCGCTCATTTATTAGCATCACTTCCTTTTGTTAGCTTCTCTTTGCTTATTATTTATTTGAAACTACCCCCCTTTTTTTTGTTTTATCACTATTATTATTGTTTATTGTTCCTTTTATTATACTTTTTTTGTACATATATACATATTCATTGGAGAAATGATGGACTGTACTGCTGTACGGTAGAAGGTGTGCCGCTGGAGGGTGGAGACTAGGGTGTACCGCTATACGGTTGGGAGGTGTGTTGCTATGGTCTCTGGAGGAGGGGAGGGGGCAAAGTCTGTTCATGCAAGGGGACGAGGTCAGTGCAATGCTAAGCATAGTCAGTGCAGCCTGGAGGGGGGATGTATCGGTGCAAGGCATGTTGTATCGATGCAATGCATGTTCATGCAAAGGGGGGGCGAAGTCAGTTCAATGCTAGGCATAGTCAGTGCGGCCTGGAGGCTGTATCGGTGCAATGCATGTTGTATCGGTGCGACGTGGGTTCATGCAAGGGGACGAGGTCAGTGCAATGCTAGGCATAGTCAGTGCAGCCTGGGAACTGTATCGGTGCGTGAGTCATGCAACGGGGGAGGCCGTGCCGCTGGAAGGTGATCTGGAGTGTGTCGCTCAGGGCCGGCCAAGGGAAGTTAGGGAGCTAGGTATGCTGCTGAAAAGGTAAGAGAAGTGGACAATGCCGCTGGTGAGGGGGGAGCGTACCGCTGAAGGCAGGTAGGAGTGTACCGCTGGAGGGTAAGGGAGGTATGCTGCTCAAAAGGCAAAGGAGAGCGTACCGCTGGAGGCAGGTGGGAGCGTACCACTGGGAAGAATGGATAGTAAAACCAAGCAAAGCATGCTGTTCAAAGAGTGGGCCAGGGTTCGAGAGAGGGTCCCTTGTTCAGTTCATGATGAAGAATCTTAATGGTTAAACTTTCAGTTTCTTGTCATGAGGTTGAGTCCCAAGTTATATTTAGCGATGCAATTCTTGAAGTCTTGTCCAGTTCAATTCCTTGAATTTTGCACAGTCTTTTTAGTTGATTAAAATGTCTCATTGTTATTTAGTCCATCTTTTTGCTGCTTCTTTTCATCCTTTAAATTTATTGTTATTCCTGACGAAAATTCGGCAGCATCTCCCCTTGACCCGGGAGGTAAGGGAATAACAAGGAACACGCCCACAGGAGTGACATGAACCAACAACTGAGGTGGGTGCCTGGGCAGCCACCTTTGGGGAAACTTCGAAAACTCGGAGAAAATGTCGAATGAGGAACCAGTAGACTGAGGCAAGCTATGAGTACACTGGAGAAATGATGGCCAAGGGGTGCCAGGCTGACAATCCAAGGGTGTGCCGCTGGGCGACCAATAGAGGAGGTGTGCCGCTGAGGCAGCCAAGGGTGTACTGCTGGCAGCTAAAGGGAGTGTGCCACCGAGCAAAGGAGGGGCGAGTGTGCCGCCAGGTAGACGAATGAAAAAAAGGGGGGGTACCGCTGAGCAAACCCAGGGAGAGTGTGCTGCTGGGCAAACTCAAGGAGGGCCGTGCCGCTGAGCGGACACAGGGAGGACCGTGTCGCTGAGCAGACCTAGGAAGGTGTGCCGCTGGAGGGCAAGAGGGATGCTCCAGGCATTGAGGGGATCCAAAGTGTCAAGAGGAGAGAGAATCCCACAGACACGCATGGTGAAAATCAGGGGTCGTCACACTAAGGAAAGCCACTAGAGGGGGGGGAAGAGGCCAGCCCTGCCCCACCAAGCCAAGAGCTGAACCTTTCAATCAAGTAGACCCATGCCACGGGAGGTGAAGATCAAGCAAGAAGTTGGAGGGCTGGAGGCAGACGCCAAACTCACAGACCAACAGTAAGAAGAAATCAACAAATGCAACAAACGAAGGCAAAGCCAAAGGATATTTCATTCATGACAGACTCAAGATGACAAAGATCATGGCCTGAAGGCCAACTACAATATACTGCAGAACAACAACAAAAAAAACTGTGACAGGAGAGGAGGAAAACTGAGAAATGAAATAGAGGAGCAAAAGAAAACAGTGCCGGGGAGAGTTGGAACAAGGGAGGGTGCCTCCCTTCACCCCATTCCTTCTCTCCCCCCATACAGGTGGCTCACTCCCTCTCAATCTCTCCACACTTCTCTACCTTCTTCTCCTTCTCTTCTTTTTCTCTTCTTCTTCTTCTCTGGTGCTCTCTTCGAACGGGTGTCTTCGCATGCAGCCTCTCTCTTTTTTTCTTTCTCTGTGGAAGCCTTTTAAACGTGGGCTGTTGACGAGGCCAACCTCATGATGGCACTGCCATCCGAGGTTGACTTCAGTATCTTTCTCGTCAGGTGAAGATATCGCTCCTCCAGCCAGAAGGTGACACCGAAGCGGGCGCTAGTTGGATTTGAAGTGGCCGAACTGTGCGCCAATGGGTCTACCTATTGACCGTTGTATCTTCTACCGATGCGTGCCGTTCAGGGGAATTCAATGCTGTGCCGCTGAGGGCTGAGGGGCCGTGCCGTTGAGGGCTTGGAGGCTGTGCCGCTGAGAGGGCGTTGGGGCTGTTTGGAGCGTGCCGCTGAGAGGGCGTTGGGGCTGTGCCGCTGGAGGCTTCCAAGGGGTGTGCCGCTGGAAGGCACCAAGAAGGCGTGCTGCTGGGAGCACTCCCATAGAGCGTGCCGCTGGGGAAGCTGGCAGCGTGCCGCTGGGGCACTTCAGGGGGTGTGCCGCTGGGGCACCTCAGGGCGTGCCACTGGGGCACTTCAGGGTGTGCCGCTGAGGCCGTTTGGAGCGTGCCGTTGAAAGGGGCACCAGCTCTTGATTCAGGAACTTAAGTTGTGCATTCTTGGGATATTTCTTCACCGTTAGGGACCCGAGGGGGGGTCCATAGCAGTGTATCAATTCAGGAGGGCATCCTGTGTTTTCCTGGTCTCTTGATGCGCCCGTGCAAATATGGGGATTTACCGGACGGTGGTATTCCTCCGGGGCCCTGGGTGGCCAGTCTCCCGGAGTCTTCTCCCTTTGACTTTGGCGTTAATGCGGGGTTCAGTGAGACATATGAACGTACAATTTTATACGTCCACAAATGCCCCCCACCCACGGGCAGCGCGGGCGAAGGATGAGCCCGACGGTGCTCGCGGGTGTATCCGTGGAATTAACGTACATTCTTGGGCGTACGTTCATAAGATGCGTGATGTAGATATCATCATACCTACTTGTCATATTACCATTGTTTACTATACGTATATAAGTATATATGTTTATTTATCATTAACTTAAAATTTTTCTCTTCTCTCTTTTTTCCCCTTTTTTATATTATATATATTTTGTTTTCTCTCTTCTTTTCTCTCTTCTCTTCTTTATATTTATATTTTTTTGGTTGATTTTTTTTATTCTCCTTTTTTTCTTTTCTTTCTCCCCTTTTTCTTTTCTTCGTTCTCCCTTTTTTTCTTTTCCTCTTCTTTTTTCTTTGCTCTTTGAAACGACAATAAAAGGGGTGGGGGAGTTCGACACTCCCCCCTTTTCTCTTCGAATCCTCTCCCTCTCTCTTCCTCTGTCTCTTCGGCTCCCACCGCTCCTCCTCTCTTTCTCTCTTTTCTCCCTTCCTCTGTCGCCACCGCCGCTCACCGTCGTCGCCGGTGCGTAGGGTGAGGCCGCCGTGCCCCTCTCCCCTTCCTCTCCTTCTTTCTTCCTTCTTCTTCTTTTTCTCTTCCTCTTCCTCTCTTCTTTCCTTCCATTCTTCCCTCCTTTTCTTCTTCCTCTTCTTCTCGTGGCTTCTTCGCTCGGGGGACGACGGAGCCCTAAGCTCTCCGTCATCCTCTTCCTCTTTCGTCTTCTCCTATTCTTCCCCTCCATCTCTCCTTCTTCTTCTTTATCTCTTCCTCTTCTTCTTCTTGGCATCGGGGCAGTCATGGCGTCGGACTGTGCCGCTGGGAGCGGGCACAGGCGTGCCGCTGGTGGTAGGGGTACGGGTGTGCCGCTGGGGCACAGGTGTGCCGCTGGAGGTAGGGGGCACGAGGTGTGCCGCTGAGGAGAGGGCACGGGGCGTGCCGCTGAGGAGAGGGTACGGGGTGTGCCGCTGAGGAGAGGGCACGGGGTGTGCCACTGGGGAAAGGGCACAGGGCGTACCGCTGAGCAGGGGGCATGGGCGTGCCACTGGAGAAGGGCACAACGGTGTGCCGCTGGGAGGAGGCGCGTGTGCCGCTGAGGGTCACCGGGAGTGTACCGCTGGGGGGGCTCGGCCTGGGCGTGCCGCTGAGGGACTTGGCCTGGGCGTGCCGCTGAGGGACTTGGCCTGGGCGTGCCGCTAAGAGGGGGGGGAGATGACTTCTTCAACCGGAGGACCTCCGGTGTCGCCCTTGGGCACACCGTAACTTTGTTGGGGCCGTCACTCCTTGTGGGCGTGCACCCATGTTTTCCCTTACGCCTCCGGCCTAGGGGAAACTCTGTTGAAATTTCGTCAGAAATTATTGGCATTCTTTTTAATTCAATTGTAGTGAACCCCCCTTTATAATTCCCTTTCTTTTCTTTACTTGTATCTTGTTCTGACTTGAGGTACCTTACACCTTGCAGAGAGATGGCTGCCCCGAGAGATTCTACTGCTTCTGCAGCTTCTGGTGCCGAGCACGTTCCCCCACCTCCAGTGCCGGTGGTTACATGGTTCAACGTAGAGGACTTGGACAGAGAACATGCCGAGATAGCGGCGTTAGCTGAATCGTCCGGCTCCAACACCAAGATGATGGATTTCCTCCGGCTCACTCGGGTCGAAGGCAACATGAGTTTCGATCGTGCTACAGAAGAATACCGGAAGGATTATCCGAAGGACAGGCACCTGATCCGCTTCCTAAAGCATCTCAGTCACCAGGAGCGGCGGAACTTCCGAGCCGTCAAGGACGCCGAGCGAGCGATTCTGCAATCCCGGGACAGCCTACTATACAGCGTCCCAAGGAGCATCCCGATGTACTTAGTGGGAGAGGCTCGCGAATGGAAGCCTGTGTTGGGGCTTGAGGCAGTGCTACCGGCGGAGGACAAACTGGTGCGGGCACCTCAGTTTACCTCGGCTCGGTGGGACACAGCTTCTCGGCGGGTCCAGAGTGAACACCCCCGATTCGGCTTGTTCTTGGCTCCACTAAGTGGGGATACAGAGAAGAACCCTTCTTACTGGATTGCTTGGCCATCCGATTCAAGCATGAACTGGCGCTGGGCTGGTTTGGAGAGTTAAAGCTTAAAGATGCGCACAGCTTCCGAGAGGGGGCCGTGGAGTTTGCAGAGTACGTGCTATTCAATTACGCGCCGATCCTCATCCGGGCTGGCGTCTACCACAGTGTGTACGCCTCCCGGTACAGTTATCCTATTTTCAGGGGCCTCTATTGCGGAATGATCGAGGTGTTCAACGCCGAGACCAATACCTTTTACACGGCAGAGGGCGAGACCTCGTTGGACCTGTGGAGTCTCAGCCAGCTCAGTGGCTTGCCCATTGATGGGGAGCCTTACGAAGAAACCTGCCCCCCGGATATGATTAAAGATGAAACCAACGGGGATGGCTACTATTCTCTCGGCTATTCATACCGGTACCTTATGAAGGCGTACCGGGAATTATATCAGCTGTCACATGGCGGGAGGCAACCCCCCCGAGGGGACCGGAAAAGAGTCAGCATGGTCCTCTGGGTGCAGTATTTTTATGATGGGCTGAAGTAGTATGAGGAGTTCCCACATATTGGCACTACCATTGCCCGGAAGAAACGTCCCAAGTCAAAAGTTGATGTGAAGATCCCTCCTCGAGGGCGCCGGAGCGGGCCGAACCCGATGGGAGTCGACCCATTAACGCATTGCGCCGCATATTTGACGTATTGGCTATGCTCGTTCGCCATGCCCTATGGGGACGAGACCGTCATTCACCCGGACGCCATCTATCCAGCTTGTCAGATGGCCTGGGGTATCAAGTTGTCTTTGTGCCCGGCCACGCTGTGTCTGATATACAAAGCGCTTGGGGACATCAGCAGTCACCAGTTCCCGCGGCAGGCGCGGTATGTGTGCCCACTGCATTTTTTCAATGCGTGGGTATGTTCTCTGTTCCCGGAGTTCACCCCACGCACCATTCAAGGCTGGGGGCTAGTTCCACAGATGCTGGAGTTCGCGAGTGTGGCGCCAAGCTCGACGTCCATGCGGCTGTATGACATCCGGGGCAGGCTGACAACGGTGCCCCAGGACTCTCTCGACAGCATCCATTTCTGGGGACTGGCCGCGCACTCGAGCCCGCTGGTGAACAGTCATCGGGAATGCAGGGATGATCAGGTGGAAAAATATGTGCACCCGATAAGCCAGGAGAACGTAGTTCACCCGCTGATAGAGCCAGAACTGCGTGACTGGGCGTTGTCCATTTGTCCCAGTGTGTTGGTTTTCCAAAAGGGGGACAGCTTGTTGCTGGAGCCGTACTGCCCCTTTCGTTTCGGCAAGAATTTTGGATATGACCAACATATACCATCGCACAGCGCTCAATTCTATTTTCCGCTGCGAAGTCTTCGGGGAAGTCCGACTGCCGAGACCGCCCGAACTTGGTGGGACTTCTTCCATCGGGCTGATGCTGCCAGCTTCCGCGTGCCAGCCCCAGGACGGATTCCTCAGGTGACCCCGGAATATATCAAGTGGTGGAATGCTCGACCACCTTTTACCGCTGTGCAAAACTGACTGCTGGGATGGGGCAGAGAGGAAATTTCTGAGCCGGCAGCCAGTGCCGGTACTGGATATTGACCCGGAGCACCTACTCCGACTGAGGCGCAGCAAGGAACAGGAAGTAGCCGCGTACATGATCGCGCGCAAGGCATCTCGCGAGACCAAGCCAACACCGCAGGTTACGCTGCCTCCGGTGGCGAAGGACGATTTCAAGAAGACCTTGCGGGACCTTTGCCACGTTGGGAGTGACCACCTGGAACTGACCAATTATCCATTTCCCATAGAGGAAGAAGGTACCCCAGCGAGGAGCTGGCGCCCGGAGATGGACCCACTTTGTCCCTATCGCACCTTTGTGAGGAGGGAGGAACGGAAGCCAGAAAACTACAAGGACACCACATGGCTCTACGTCCTCCTCCGAGTGCACGGGTTGAAGATTGAAGGTTCGGCAGCAACCATCTTGGGCAAGCGCCTGCACATTGCCTACTATTATGCCGAGGGGTGGGGAATGGACCACTTCAACCTTTTCTGTCACTTGGCCGCCAAGAAGCATGCAGACCTGGCCGCCCTTGCCGACCGCTGCCAAAAAATCGAGGATGTATGCTGGCTAGTCCGAGAGGCGGCTCGTCGGGACAAGGAGCCGTCCCTCAATTATTGGCTGATAACGCTGCGGCTATACACTGGCCCACATGGTATTTAGTGTATTCTTCTTTTACTTGTGCTTTTCAATGCTGCCCTTTCCTTGGGTGTCAGAAGCTAATCAGATCCCTCGTTCTTCTTCCTCATTTCTTACATAGATCACCCTGATAGCGTCCAGATGGTGACATATCGCAATCTCCTTCGACAGGCAAGCAAGCCAGCTTACTTTGAGGAGGCGCCAGTGGCTCCGACCACGACCCCTCTACCCCAATCTGCGAAAAGGCCCCGGGCGAAATCGCCCGTGAAGAAGGCTGTAGATGCTGCCAAGGCGGCTAGGCGGCGGGAGGCAAAACGAAGAAAGATAGAGGCCGCCAAAGCCACATCGACCGCTCCCCTGGCACCCGTAATCTTCTCATTCGAGGAATTTGAAGCCGCTTGGGCCGAGCCGAGTCGGCCTGCAGGTTGGGTCCCCTTCGCTCTTCGAAGCTCTTCAGAGTTTATTGAGATGTTAAGAGGGGCGCTTCTTGTGACACATGTGTTCTTCTGTTTCACCTGTCGTCGAGAGGCTTGCGCCCGTATCCATCCCAAGCGTGGGCGAAGCCGTAACCCCCGGGGTCATGGAATCTGTCGACGAGACCTTTTTCGTCCCAGCTCCCGCTGCCGAAGTCGAAGGAGGTATATCACTTTCTTGGCCGGTCATTTGATTAATTTTCTTCATCCCTCGAAACTTTACAGGCATGACCGAATCTGGATCTTGCCTTGCTTGTGCAGGAGCTGATGTTGCAGCCCCAGAACCGGAGGCGGCCCCAGAGGCATCCCGGTTCGGGCAGATATATCGGAAGAAGGGGCGGCGGTCAAGGAAGTTGCGATTACCGACCCCGGATGTTGAGGCGAGGGCTGCCTTGACAGCAAAAGAGGTGCCCACTAGCACTAGATCTTCGTCGGGCGCAAAGGTAGACTATGGCTACTCTTCCGACGAAGTGCTTTCAACTGAGGGTGTACCCGGGGAGCCCAGATTTCAAGTTCCTGCCTGGAAAGCCCCGGTACTACCTATGTCTCTTAGCCTGATGAAGCAGGCGCCTGTAAGTGCAAACCTGTTAATTCAGGTCTCTTTCTTGAGGCCGTCAACTAACCTTTTTGATATCATTATTTTCGGCTTCCAACAGGAGCAGGCCTCGTCCATAGATGCAGCAATTCACGCCCCGAGTTTTGAAGCTGCCAGACAAGCGACAACCACTACTGGCTTGGATAGACTGGTGTCCTTGGTCGGGGCTTTACGGCAGGGAGAAGTCGGGGTAAGCTCGGATGTTGCCGTCTCGACCGCTAAGATCTCACTTCGGGAAGAAGTGGCAGTGGCTGTGAGTGCATAATTTCCTCTTCTCTCTTTCTGAGTCCTCCCTCGGAGTTGTTGATTTATTCGAGGCAATGCAGACTCGCGCCTTCGAAGGAGCCGTGGAGGTGACCATCCCCGCCACCGAAGCCCTGGAGGAGGGGGAGATAGTGCCAGAGATCGAGGCACGAGAGCCGGTCGTACCCGAAGTCGACATTCGGGAAGAAGGGGAGGTGCCGCCGGTGACCGAGACCCGCAGGGGGACGGGGCCTGAAGTTACCATCCGAGGAGAGACGACACTGGAGAGCAGCATAATACCGATGGGTGAGGTAAGCATGGGGATCCATTCGGCTTCCTTGAGAATGCAGTGATTTACTCCACTTGGCGAGCGGCTAACTTTTCTTCACATGGCCAGGTAACAACAACGCCCCGCAGAGCACGTGCACCTCGGGCTCATAAAGCCATCCCCAGGTGGAGTTCGTCCTTCCGCTTGCATGCGGCCAAGAGGCTGAAGACACTCCTAGGGTCGGACACGGGGTCCCTGGGGTCTCTTCTGCAGATGGGGGCCATCCCCCGACTCGAGATCCCGCTGCCACCGATCCTGATGCCGGTGATACCCGAGGAAGCCCGGCTCCTGGGGAGGATATTGACGATCCTCCATGAACGTTTGGGGAGATTCCAGGTGGGCGAAGGTGAAGCCCTTTCGGGCACAGTACCAGGCCCGCCTGTTATTGACGCCCTGTCTACCGAGGTCGTCGCTCCTACGCTTCCGGTCTGCGGGGATGCCATGGACTTAGAGCCTGCTGAGGGAGCGGAGGCAGGAGCAACCTCATCCGCCGCAGCGCCGGATTCGGTCTCCGTGACCGCTCATTCTTTCGACGAAGCTATGGCCCTGGTTTCGACGGAGGGGGGGGCATCTTCGAGCTCGGAACCGGCCCGGTCAAAGGAACTGGAGCAGCCGCTCATCATGGCGGAGCCGTACGCTTCTGTTGCGGTGTCTCATTCACTTTCGACGGTGGCTGGCCAGGGGTCGTCCTTGGAGCCCAAGAGGCCCCTCCTTTCGGCCCTGACACTTCCTGGTAGCTCAGCCGTGGTGGACGCAGAGCTGTGGGCGGTCGTGGACAGAGAAGTTAGCTTCGATCCACCAGTCGTCCCTTCTATCAGCCATGTGAGTTCGGACCTGCCAGTCCGCCAGACCTTAGTGGTATTGCGATCGATGGTCATTGTCGACCCGACGCTCACATACCGAGGCGTGAGGGCTATCGTGGAACAGCTGACCAAGGCACTACAAATGATGGGCTGCCCGCTGGAAGAGTGGTCGCGCCGCGTTCTGTTATTACTGAAATACGTAAATCGTCGCGCATTCCTCGAGATGCAAGCCTCAACTAAGCTTACAGCTATCGGTGCTTAGAGGGACGAATATCAAGAGGTTCTGGCGGTGCGGAGGGACAGCCGGGAGCAACACCGAGAGGCCTTGGACAGGCACAATGCCGACATCAACACTTTAGAGAACTGGATCGAGAAACTCCGGGGCTGGCTTACCAAGGCTGAGTCTGACCTGCTCAAGGCAGAGACGAGTAAGGCCCGGGAGACTGAGGAGCTAGCTGTCACCGAAGCAGCAGTGGCCTCTGTGGCGACCGAGCTGGAGCGCCTCGACGTGCAGGAAGACCGCTTGCGTGAGATGATGAGCTTCCCTTGCGTCGGGATCCTTCCCTTCGAGGACATCTTCCGGGGGCTAGATTAACTGCCGATTCCCCTTCCATTCCTTTCTGTGTATGTAACACTGGGGTATGCCTCGAGGCCAATGTAATTCTTTTCGAAAAGAATATAATGCAATTATTCCATGTGTCTCTTGTATGCGTGTGGTGTTGGGCGATCTCTTCCTTCCTTTTCTCTCTTTTTTTTCTTGCTATGTGATGGGACGCAAGTCCACACTAACAGCTTACCCGAGGAGACCCGGTGAGGTTCGCAGAGGAGCATAGGAGAGTGCTCGCCCCTTCCAGAGGGGGGACGAGGGGACCACTCCACCATGTCCATCAAGCGACTCATCTAAATGATGTCACCGGTATGTTTGACCCGACTAGGTTGATCCGACCTTGGAAGGGCGGAGAGAAGAGTTTGTTCATCCAACGACCCAGACGGGAGGTCTCGGCCAAAAGGAGTTCTTCGTCACCATGCCGACAGAATGTCGGGGGCAGATGTGGTTTTTTTATTTCTTGATGTATTCGTTGTCACGGGGCCGGTGCCAACCCAAAAGGGGTAGGTCGATTCCCCAATCCCGAGCGGAAGGTTCGGGAGGGGTATTCTTCGTCAGTGCCGATAGAATGTCAAGGGCTGACAGGGTTGATTTGTTTATTGAAATGTTCGTTGGTACGGGTGAGTGCCAACGCAAAGAGAGGGGTTGATTCCCCAATCTCGGGCGAAAGGTTCGGTTGGGGTGTTTTTTGTCAGTGCCGACAGAATGTCAAGGGCTGACAGGGTTGATTCGTTTATTGAAATGTTCGCTGGTACGGGTGAGTGCCAACGTAAGGAGAAGGGTTGATTCCCCAATCCCGGGTGAAAGGTCCGGTTGGGGTATTCTTCGTCAGTGCCGACAGAATGTCAAGGGCTGACAGGGTTGATTCGTTTATTGAAATATTTGCTGGTACGGGTGAGTGCCAACGCAAGGAGAAGGGTTGATTCTCCAATCCTGGGCGAAAGGTCCGGTTGGGGTATTTTTCGTCAGTGCCGACAGAATGTCAAGGGCTGATAGGGTTGATTCGTTTATTGAAATGTTCGCTGGTACGGGTGAGTGCCAACGCAAGGAGAAGGGTTGATTCCCCAATCCCGGGCGAAAGGTCTGATTGGGGTATTTTTCGTCAATGCTGACAGAATGTCAAGGGCTGACGGGGTTGATTCGTTTATTAAAATATTTGTTAGTACGGGTGAGTGCAAGTAAAGAAGGGCTGGCTCCTCCTTCTTTACTTCCCCTCTTTTTTCTCTTTCCTTTTCTTTTCTTTTCTTTTTTCTTTTCTTTTCTTTTCTTTTTTCTTTTTTCCTTTCTTTTCTTTTCTTTCTCTTCTTCTCTTTTCTTCCTTTCTTTTCTTTCTTTTCTTTCTCTTCTTTTCTTTTCTCCTTTCTTTTATTTTATTTTCTCTTCTTCTTTTTTTTTCTTTCTCTTATTCCTTTTTCTTTTCTTTTCTTTTCTTGGCTTCTTCCTTTTTTAAGATGCATAGTGAATAATGGCAAACCATCCGGACAATGATAATGCAAATTTGCCCGCGGTGGGGCGGAGAAGTGTATTATTCATTGAATGGGGAAATCGGAGCGTGATACAATCTTAGATGCATACCATTAAGGGGTGAAAACTGAACCTCCCCCCGATGGTTGACTATTACATAAGCTCCGCCCTCATAGACTTTCTGGATCACGTAGGGCCCGAGCCAATTCTCATTCAGCTTGCTTTTGGGGTTGGAAGCCATGACTTCCCTTCTTTTGACCATGACGAGGTCACCCTTCTTGAACTCACGCTCCCTGACGAGCTTGTCAAAGGCGCGCGCTATTCGGGCCTGGTAGACCTGGATGTTCTGCTGGGCTTGGAGCCGCTTCCCTTCCAGGTTAGAGAGCTCTTCGAGCCTTCGCTCGACATTTGTTTGCTCTTCTTGGACTAACCCGTGTTGGATTGCGACCCGAGGGAGGGTATTTCCAGCTCAATGGGGACGAGTGCCTCTGAGCCATATACTAAAGAGAAGGTGAACAACCCGTTGGAGTTTTGTATACAGTTCGATATGCCCACAGGGCCTCATACATTTTCTCTTCCCAGTCCCTCTTGTTAGAATTAACAATTTTGGAAAGGAGAGTACAAAGAGTTTTGTTGAAAGCTTCAGCCAAACCATTGGCTTGCGGGTTGTAGGGGGTTGACGTCCTCCAGTCGATCTTGTACTTCTCTGCCAGCCGGTAGACTTTCTGGTTGCGGAAGTGGCTTCCATTATCTGAGATGATTCGGTTTGGAGTGCCAACCGGAATATGATATTGCGCCGGACGAATCTGGCGACGATCTCCCAGTCACTTCTCTCAAAGCAACGGCTTCCGCCCAATGGGAGAAGTAATCAGTTGCCGCCAAAATGTATTTACACCCGGCGGATGACGCGGGTAGTGGGCCTACGACGTCTGTTCCCCACTGGGCGAACGGCCAGCTGGGCAATGTCGGATGTAGCGGCACGGGCGGCCTCCTGGGTACTGTGGCATGCTCCTAGCATTTCTGGCAAGACTTGGCGTACTTGCAGCAGTCATCAAACATGGTTGGCCAGTAGTAGCCAAGCTTCTTTATTTCGATTTTCATCTTTGGTCCCGCCTGATGTGCACCTGCTGTTCCGGCGTGGACTTCCTTCATGACTCTCCAAGCTTCTTCTGTGGATAGGCATCGCAGGAGCACTTTCCGTTTGGCATCTGCCATGATTCGGAATAGGATCCCGTTCGGACCTCGTAAGAGTCCTTTGTTCTGATCAGCCTGATCTTTTCTTCTCTCTGCTTAGGCAATTACTGATATTTAAACCATTGCATGAGGGAATCCCTCCAGTCAGGTAGTCCGACGGCTTCTGCTGTAGCGACCTCCAGTTCTTCTTCTTCTGGTTCTTCTATCATGCTAGGCACCTGGCGCTGATTCACCACCCGGATGCTAAGAGATCCATCAGGCGGGACTGCTAATGAGCTTGCCAGCTTTGCCAGTGCATCGGCTTGTGCATTTTCTCCCCTGGCAACATGGCCTATCTCAATAAGGTAGAATTGTTCCATGAGCCGCTTCGCTTTAGCACGGTAAGGGAGCAGCTCAGGTTTTCGGACATCAAACTGCCCCTGGACTTGCTTGACGACTAGTAACGAATCGCCAAATACTTGCAGCATCTAATCTCCATTTGCAAAGCGACTTGGAGGACCGATGATCAGAGCCTCATACTCTGCCTCGTTATTTGTGCAGGGTTTATCGATAGAGCAAGATGTATGCAACACTTCTCCCTCGGGGATTTAAGGACGATGCCGGCCCCTGCCCGTACTTTTGTATGTCCGGACGGGGCTGTTTCTGTTCTCGAAGCTCCATCAAAGTGCAGCTGCCAAGCGATCTGTTGGACTTGGTCCACCTCCAGTGTCTCATCTTCAGGCAACTCTGTAGCCAGTGGGGAATTTTCAGGCACAGGATGTGCAGCAAAGAACTCAGCTACAGCTTGACCCTTACGGCCTTCTGCGGCACGTAGGTGATATCAAATTCCATTAGCAGCACGGCCCACTTGCCGAGACGCCCCTTCAGGACTGGCTGGGAGAGAATGTGTTTAACTGGGTCGGCCTTGGAGATCAGGCTCACTTCATGGGAGAGCATGTAATGCCTCAGCTTCTTGACTGCGAAGACCAAGGCGAGACAGACCTTCTCAATCGGGGTGTATTTTGCTTCTGCCCCCACTAGCCTTCGGCTAAGATAATAGAGAGTCTGCTCTTTTCCCTCATCATTGTTCTGGGTGAGCATTGCCCCCAGTGAGCATTCGGTGGCGGCTATGTATAGAATAAGCGGCCTCCCTTGACAGGTGCCCCCAGCACAGGCGGGGTCCTTAAGTAGTCCTTCAACTGATCGAAGGCCTTCTGGCATTCTCGGTTCCAGTCAAAAGGTGCATTCTTCATCATCAATTTGTGGAGTGGCTGACAGCGCCCTGAGAAATTGGAAATAAATCTTCGGATGTAGGCCAGCCGGCCCTGCAGGGATCTAGCTCTCCCAGGTCCTTCGGAGGAGGCAACTCCTGAATGGCTTTTATTTTAAAGGGGTCGATCTCGATCCCTCTATATCGGACAATGAAGCCGAGGAACTTCCCGCTGGAGACGCCAAAGGCACACTTCATCGGGTTCATTTTCAGCTCATACTGCCGGATCTTTCAGGTGATCTTCCTTTTTCTTTGTCTTGACGACCAAGTCATCAATGTAGCATTCGACTTTGTTGTATAGCAGCTCGTCGAATATTTTGGTCATCGCCCGCTGGTAGGTAGCGCCGGCGTTCTTGAGGCCGAAGGGCATTCTTTTGTAATGGAATATTCCTTTGGGCGACCGGAAGGCCGTATGAATTCGGTCATGCTCGGCTATCCAGATTTGGTTATAGCCGGACGATCCGTCCATGAAGGACAAGGCCTCGTGGCCAGTGGTTGCATCAATCATGACTTCAGTGATGGGCATCGGGAAGTCATCTTTTGGGCAGGCTCTATTCAGGTCGTGGAAGTCCACGCAAATCATGATCTGTCTGTTCTTCTTCTTCACCGGCGCAATGTTGGCCAACCAGGTGGTATATTGGTTTTCAGCTACAAAATCAACATCTATGAGCTTGTCGACTTCTTTGCAAATTTGGTTTATCAGCTCCGGCCTCATGCGCCGGGGAGACTGCTTCACTGGTTCCACCTTGGGGTCAATGGCCAGAATATGTTGAGTCACGCCGGGACTCAGGCCGGGCATCTCCTTATAGTTCCAGGCAAAACAGTCCCGGAACTCTTGCAGCAACTTGATATACTGTTCCCTCTCCTGTAGAGGAAGAAGGGCACTTAGAAAGGTCGGCCTGGGGTCGCCTTCCGTGCCCAGGTTAATTTCGATAAGTTCATCTACTGTGGACTGACCGCCATCTTCAATTTCCAGCGGTGCCAGCAATAAGTCGACGAAATCCTGACCTTCGCCATCTTCCGCCTCAAGGACTCCGTAAGTGTCGCCTGGCTCCACCCTGTCGGGCAATGAGGCTTTGCTGTTATTCCCCCGTTTCGGGCTTGTGGGCTACGACTTCAAGGGATCCACCTGCGCGGAGAAGCAAAGAAGCTCTCTGAAGTCTTCTTGGTATTTGTCATAGACGGCTTCGGCAGGGGCTGGAGTAATTGATTGCCCCACCGGGGGTTGGTTCTCAGCTGCATCTTCAAAACTCTGGTGCTGAACCGACACCATGTGGATGCCTCTGTCGTGACTGTCTGTCACGTGGGGGCGTGGCGGGGCCACTATATAGTCCCCCATTCTGAGCTCATCCGTCTCAATCAGATCCTGAGCAATATCCTTGAAGACGTAGCAGTCCTCGATGGGGTGGCCCAGTATTTGGTGATAAGGGAAGAACAAAGGGTCACCACTTCTGCGAGCATCTTGCGGCCTCTTGGACCTTGGGAGGGTGACTTTGCCATAATAGCAAGCCCATTCGAAGATCCCTCGGGTTTTATTCCTCGGGAAGGAGTAGGGCCTCCGCATTCTCTCTTGTAATGTAGGATTCCGGTCGGCCGGCCGGCCGATTGGGGAAACAGTTGCGCCTCTGGCCTCCTTTCTCTAGTACATAGGGATGTTCGGGGTGGCGCTCGGGGGCAGGTGTGTGCCGATATTCTGCCGGCGGAAGATGCCCCAGATCAAGTCGGACACGAGTGCGGTCACTTCGGCCAGCCGAGCCTTTAGCATCTTGATTTCTCGCTACTGCTGATAGCACAGGGCAAACAGGGCAGAGTCGCACCGAGGGAGGCCCGGGGTCCGGCTTGCTTCGTCATCTTTTGCATCAGTATCAGACAAAGGCAACGGCGGTCCTCTGCTGTAATCATCCAGGGCCGGTCCCTCAGAGGAGGGCGGGGTCTTTTCCTTGTTCCTGCAGGGAGGTGGATTCCATAGGAATACCTCTTCATTCTGCTCTTCATCAGCTGAAGGCTTAAGGTGTTGGCGACCTTCGACCTCTTGCGAGCCTGCGGCGCCTGTGAGGCTGTTGTCGTTCGGAGCCGAGACCGATATAACGTCGGCTTTGTAGGAATCTTCTAATGAGAAACCTAATCCCGGGTGCCGGGTGATTTGCAGCAATCTCCGGTCCAGGTTTGGTGGGTTCCACATCTTTTTGAACATGTCCTTCCGACTGGAGAGCTGGCAAAAGGGGATCCCTTGTTTTCTGGTCATTCTGGCTACACGGCCGGTTATGTCAGGCAGCCCCGTGATCGGGACGAGTGGGTCATGAAGTTCGTCGGGGAGTTTACAATCATCGTCCCCTCTGATCGGGTGCTCATCAGCCACATAGAAAATAGTAGACCGTCCCCCCGGGGTTAGGCACCTCAAAGGTCTTCAATGGTTCAACCACCTGGCAGTCAACTTCTGCGAGAGGCTTGATGACCCCGAGTGGGACCCTGATGTCCTCTAGCAAGTTTTCGAGGTGCGGCATCCCTGGTGCAGGGTAGATGGGAAGAGAGGTGGTTTTGAATACTCCGCCCGCTCCAGAAACAAATGACACTTGGCGGGGAGCCACATAGCCTGGCGGCGGTGGAGGGAACCAACTGTCAGGCTCCGCCTTCTTCTTTCCCTTGTCCAGGGTGACTTGGGGAGTTTGCTTCAGCTTCTCTAGATACAAATTGGCGTTTGAGAGATGGCATTTGAACACCTCAAAAGGGTGGAGGTTAGCAAAGATTCTCTCCTCCTTCCCGTTGCCAGGGTACTTGATGCATTGATGCAGAGTAGACGGCACTACCCTGTTCTGGTGCAGCCAAGGCCGGCCGAGCAATGCTTTGTAGGAGGTACTAGAGTTAATCACATGAAACTGGACCTTAGTCGTGAAATCGCCGAGAGAGAGATTAAACTCGGCAATCCCCATGGGGACCTCGCACTTCTGGTTGAAGCCAGCAATCTTAACATTCTTGACCTCGACCAAGTGTACATCAAAGTAATGCTTTTGGTATATCCGGTAGGGGAGTATGTTCACTGCCGCCCCAGGGTCAATCAATACTCTGTTGATGGGATGCCCATTCAGCTGCCCCCTCATATAGAGTGGCCTGTTGTGACTGCATGTAGGTAGGAGCATATCTTCTTTTGTGAAAGCCACAGCTACCTCGGGTGACATTTCTGTAAGGCAGGTTTCCACATATGCTGGTGTCTGGAGTGCTGCGATGACGGCCTGCCGTGTCTCTTCATCTAGGGACAGGATCTCCCAGACGGTGAACCTGGCCTGGATCTTCTTCAGGTGCTTGACTATTCTATTGCTAGCTCGGACCTCGAGCAACTTCATCTCTTCGGCCCTGCTTGCGCCTGCCCCCGGTCTGGGCCTGGGGAGCCGGCTCAGCGGGTGCTTCCTCCACCGGGTCAGGTATCAATTGAGCTTGCGGGGCCTATTGGGTCACTTCCTTCTCTCGCATGAACTCGGCAAGGTTCGGGGTGTTGTCAGGTTCTTCCCTTGACCGAGAAAGAATTACTACCAGCGGGGCCGGGAGGCTACTTGCTTCTTTGATCTGCTGAGACTCGCGGGGGCATGACTGCCTCCCCCCTTGAGTCGTGAGGAATTCAATAAATGAAGGGACATTCTGGCCGACTGGCTCCCCGGGGTAGAGACCCGAGGGAGGGGGAATCTCCATGCCTTGGACCCTAGGTTCAGGGATATGATATGGTTGTTCTCCCCTGAGCAGGATGTTATGGTTGGCCTGAGGAGGGCGTCCCCATTTCCTTCCCAACCTAGTGGCATGCTGGGAGGTGGATGCTTCTGCCTGATTCACTTCTGATGGTTCAACAGGCGACTATTGCTCTTCTTCCCCTAGGGAGAGGGCAGCGTCAAATAGTGCTGATAGGGTGTTGCAGGAGATACCAACCCCGCTCTTCTTCTTGTTTCCGGGCCTTCTCTTCTTCTTTTTCTTCTTTTCTCCAGTGGCTGGCAACTGGCATTCGGGGGGTTCGCCCCATAAGAGAGGCTCTTCCTTTGCGTCGGCTTCTGCCCCCGGAGCTAGTTCAAGTGACTCGAACTCCTTCCAAGGGACATATTCCTTCAGCTCCACAGGCTGGATTTCGGACTGTTCATAATCTTCGAGCCCGTCAATAATGGCCTGGAGTCTTTCCACCGCGGGACTGGTCTCTTTGTGCACCCTCATCGGGGTATGCCTCTTCCTGTTATTAGTGAAATGCCGCACGACTAGCCAGGGGGCTGTATCGTGCCAAATAGGCGTCACTGGCGGTGGGACTGGCCGAGGTGTGGCACCCCTTATATGAACCTCCGGCGTGGGCCGGGGGGCTTGCCTTCTTCTTCTATTCCTTGTCGACGCAACCTGCCAACCTCCTTGGTCTTGAGCTGGCGCCATGACAAAAGCTTCATACGTCGCAGTTGTACTGGCCTCTGCCCATTCCTCCGACAACCGCTGGTAAAGAGAGGTCATGTTAACAGAAGTGCCGAGATTTGGCATCTCGTGTGGCAACGGAGAATCCACCTTGTGCTCCCCCATGTCCAACTCTCCCTTCTTAATCAAGGATTCGATGACATCCTTGAAGATATAACACTCCTCGATAGTATGCCCTAACATCTGGTGGTACGGGTAGAAACGAGGATCATCCTTTCTTTTTATGTCGCCAGGCCTCTTTGGTTCTGGCAATGTGATTTTATTGTACCTGGTGGCCCATTCAAACAAGATCCGGGACTTATATCGAGGAAAAGAATACAACTTATTCCTCATTTTCTCTCACAGAGAAGGACCTTCCCGCCGTTTAGTAGCCCTGGCCGGAGGTGGATTGGCCGTCTCCTTGGCCTTCTTTGTCTGTTTCTCAAAAGCTTGAAAGTCCAATGTGTGAACTTCTGGTAGCATCGGCTTCTTCTCGGCCTGCCTGGCCCTTTGACTTGATACAGTTGGAGCGAAAGAGTATCGAGCAAGGAACGTCTTGATCTCCGCCACTATATTGTTTAAGCGGTCAAATGACCTTACTTCGGCACCAATCATTCTCTCAAGGATTTCTTTCTTCAGGTTCTGTTTATAGATTTGCACCGCGTCCTCCTGATGTGGGGGACGCCTGCATCTCATGCTAAGGTTCCTCCACCTCTTTATGTAGTCGAGGGCCGACTCATCATTTCTTTGCCTCGTGGCGTAGAGTTCTGCCACGGTGACCTCCCGTTCAGCTATGTAGAACCTTTCTTTAAATTTCTTCTGCATGTCGGGCCAGTCTACAATGGACCCGGCGGGCAGGCTCGAGTACCATTCGAAAGCAAGCTCGGTAAGTGTTGAGCCAAAGAATTTGAGGAGGTAGGCTTCATCTGCGGCTAGATCCCCCATAACATTCACATAGTAGGCAATGCGCTCCCTAGGAGACCCTTGCCCATTAAACTTTTCAAATTTCGGCGGCTTGGTGATACCGGCCGGGAGTCTCTTGGCAGCATAGTGTGCCGGATAGGGTACCCGATACACATCGAAGGGCGTGTGGTCACCATCGCCCCTTTCTGCCAGCTTCATGTCTATCATCTATTCAAGCATCAGTCTATTCACCATCGCCGGGTCCACCGGGTTCGGGTAGAAATGAGCAGGTTGCGCCAGCGGCGTTGTTTACACTGTCGCCTGAGGTGCAATGGTGGATCCCTGGAATGGTAGGTTCGGCGGAGGGGCCGGAGTTGCATGCTGTGGCTGGTGCAGGGGCATGCCCCCGGTGTAGCTGGGGATCGGTGGAGACACCGTCGCCTATGGGGAAGCTTCCGAGGCTTGACTGTTACCCCCAGGGGTCTCTGGTAATGCTTCGGTCTGCCCGGATGTCGAGGGTTGAGTAGCTCTGTCGGTCAACTGCTTCCTTAGCAACTCGATCTCTCTTTGATATTGCTGCATCATAAGTAATACAGCGGGGTCACTCATTGAGAGGCTAGGGGTGCCCCCTCTTTCTTCAGCTGGCGCCTCTTCGGACGAAGTGGATGGTCCTCCCGTGGTGCCTTCAGTAATGACATTGGCGGCCAGGGCCATTGACGATTCCCCATAGTCAGTTCCTTCAGTGTGAGCTTGTGTCTTTTCAGTTGCTGCTTTCCCTCTTCTGGTGAGAGGTCCTGGCCTTGCCATAAGTCTGGCCATTTCTTCGGGCTCGGTCGGTAAGGCCCCGTACCAGCCGAATACTCCTGCCATATTGCAAGTGTAGACCCTTAGGTCTTTGCCTCTTCTTGCTGCTCTTCTCGACGTCCTCCTCGGGAAGACCAACCTGTCAAAGATCGACCCCCGTGGCCTCACTTCCTCCCTTAGCGGGGACTGATAACACTCTTTGGAGCAGTTCCTTGACTCGGCACTAGGCACGGGTCGGGCTTCTTCTTCTTCGAATGCGGAGGCCACTGCCCCCAGTAGCCTCTGGCGACCCAAGGGAGTGCTCCCCGGGCCCCGCAGGTAGTTTCTCATGGCTTGCTCCACTCCTTCCCAGTCTTGATCAGAAGGAGAGGCGGGTGGCACTGCCCTGTCGACAGCAATAGGCATGTGGGCCGCAGGCTCCGCACGGCCAGCCTGGTGGTGATGTTGGTGGCGTCGACGGTGGGTGTTCTCCGGCGGGGCCAGTGTGACTACTGCCGGTTGGTAGACGGGGGCCGAGGTATTGACCCGGTCGGCCTGTTGAGCCCTTGCCGGGCGAAAGGTGCTGGGCCCTGCTCGGGTTGGTGAAGTGCCCCGGGCTGCTTTGGGAACCCACGCCCGTCTGCCCTTGGTCGGCCTAGGGGCCGGTTGGTGCTGTGGAACAGTGGCTGGAGATGCGGGTGTCATACTGCCCTTCATCTTCCCCGGTGACTGGAAGGAGTTGCGCACCGGTACAGCGGGTATGATGCGATCCGGGATCACTTCGGAGCGTTGCCCGGAAAGATGCACCCGGAACGTTCCGACGAGAGTAGACTTGCCAGTGCTGGAGACCCAGCCTCGGGGTGATGCAGTGGCATGGCTCCTCCGGAGCCTTCTCTGGTGGGAAGCCGATCCTGTGCGTGACGGGCTGGCGCTTTCGTGCACGTGGTGCACATTGCAGCCCAATGTCTTCACGGGAGCAGTCTTGGGAGGTCCGGTCATTGGTCGACCGGCAGCAACTTTGGTGGCCACCTGGATGGAGGCGTTGCTTTCGACTCCGTCGGACGCCTCGACGTCCAGCAGATTCGCAAAGGCCACTCCCAAGAAGTTGGGGAAGCCTACCGAGGGAGGGAAGCTCCCGAAAGCGAGGGGGATGGCCAAGTAGCCATTCTGCACGTGGCTCTCGACGGGTTGCCGGCCGAAAGTGAGTCCCATCCCGACGTTCGTGAAGCAACCTGCATTTGCATATCACATGATTAGTATTACAAGAAGGGGGCCGTGGAGCCCTTAGTTTCGGCAAAGAGATGAAGGGTGATCCAGTCCCACCGGGCGTGCCAGACTTGTGGATGCACATATTTTCACTGATTATGTTGTTCGTTTATTTAGGTGCGTGGGCGTGCCAGTCATAAAGTGACGATTTATTGTGCGCTCGATCTGACTAATCAGACGATTGTGTAGTTCGGGTCGGGACTGAGACCCGTTGTGCCATAAAGGTCACAACGTCATTTACATCCCCTCGGAGAAGGGAATATCCTTGATTAATTGCCAGAAATAAGGGCCCCACGACCGAAAGAAATACTAATCAAAGCAGGAAGGAAAAGGTAGTCGGGCTACGCGGTGAGCCCGAGGTGAGGGCATGAATACTCGAATTATGTCGGTCACCGATGGACCATTCCATGTTTGGACAAAAGTTCATACGGAAAATAAGACGATAACGGGGGACGAATCCGTGCGAATGTCTGCCGAGGGACGGCAATTTTAATACAAGGAGGAAAGTCAGATCTCGGTGAGGGAGGGGACCCTGGTGAGATATTGGCCCGATGTAAGGCTGAGCGGTCACCATGACGAGAGAGAGGACTCCCGAGGGTGAAGGTCGGTTTACAAGAGCATCATCAATATTCTCGGATTCGAAATCCCAAAAGGGGAGACGAAGACCATGTCGTTATGTTCATGAGTTGCCTTGAGTGACATGTATCATTACCGCTCATTTATTAGCATCACTTCCTTTTGTTAGCTACTCTTTGCTTATTATTTGGTTGGAACTACCCCCCTTTTTTATTTTATCACTATTATTATTGTTTATTGTTCCTTTTATTATACTTTTTTTTGTACATATATACATATTCATTGGAGAAATGATGGAGTGTACCGCTGTACGTTAGAAGGTGTGCCACTGGAGGGTGGAGACTAGGGTGTACCGCTGTACGGTTGGGACGTGTGTTGCTATGGTCTCTGGAGGAGGGGAGGGGGCAAAGCCTGTTCATGCAAGGGGACGAGGTCAGTGCAATGCTAAGCATAGTCATTGCAGCCTGGAGGGGGGATGTATCGGTGCAAGGCATGTTGTATCGGTGTAATGCATGTTCATGCAAAGGGGGGGCGAAGTCAGTTCAATGCTAGGCATAGTCAGTGCGGCCTGGAGGCTGTATCGGTGCAATGCATGTTGTATCGGTGCGACGTGGGTTCATGCAAGGGGACGAGGTCAGTGCAATGCTAGGCATAGTCAGTGCAGCCTGGGGGCTGTATCGGTGCGATGCATGTTCATGCAAAGGGGGAGGCCGTGCCGCTGGAAGGTGATTTGGAGTGTGCCGCTCAGGGCCGACCAAGGGAAGTTAGGGGAGCTAGGTATGCTGCTAAAAAGTTAAGAGAAGTGGACAGTGCCACTGGTGAGGGGGAGAGCGTACCGCTGAAGGCAGGTAGGAGTGTACCGCTGGAGGGTAAGGGAGGTATGCTACTCGAAAGGCAAAGGAGAGCGTACTGCTAGGAAGAATGGAGAGTAAAACCAAGCAAAGTATGTTGTTCAAAGAGTGGGCCAGGGTTCGAGAGAGGGTCCCTTGTTCAGTTCATGATGAAGAATCTTAGATGGTTAAGCTTTCAGTTGCATGTCATGAGATTGAGTCCCAAGTTATATTTAGCGATGCAGTTCTTGAAGTCTTGTTCAATTCAATTCTTTGAATTTTGTACAGTCCTTTTAGTTGATTAAAGTATCTCATTGTTGTTTAGTCCATCTATTTGCTGCTTCTTTTCATCCTTTAACTTTATTGTTATTCCTGACAAAAATTCGGCAGCATCTCCCCTTGACCCGGGAGGTAAGGGAATAACAAGGAACACGCCCACAGGGAGTGACATGAACCAACAACTGAGGTGGGTGCCTGGGCCGCCACCTTTAGGGAAACTTCAGAAAACTCGGGGAAAACGCCGAACGAGAAACCTATAGGCTAATGCCAGCCACGAGTACATCGGAGGAATGACAGCCAAGGCGTGCGGGGCTGGCAGCCAAGGGTGTACCGCTGGCAGCTGGAGGGAGCGTGCCGCTAAGCGAACAAAAAGGGGGGGCTGCACCGCTGAGCAGACCCAGGGAGGAGTGTACCGCTGGGCTGACCCGAAGAGGTGTACCGCTAAGCAAGAGAATGGGAAGGGTGCACCGCTGAGCAAACCTAGGGAGAGTGTGCCACTGGGCAAACTCGAGGAGGGCCGTGCCGCTGAGCGGACCCAGGGAGGACCGTGCCGCTGAGCAGACCTAGGAAGGTGTGCCGCTGGAGGGCAAAAGGGATGCTCCAGGCATTGAGGGGATCCAAAGTGTCAAGAGGAGAGAAGAATCCCACAGACATGCATGGTGAAAATCAGGGGTCGTCACACTAAGGAAAGCTACTAGAGGGGGGAAGAGGCCAGCCCTGCCCAACCAAGCCAAGAGCTGAACCTTTCAATCAAGTAGACCCATGCCACGGGAGGTGAAATCAAGCAAGAAGTTGGAGGGCTGGAGGCAGACGCCGAACTCACAGACCAACAGTAAGAAGAAATCCACAAGTGCAACAAACGAAGGCAAAAGCCAAAGGATATTTCATTCATGATAGACTTAAGATGACAAAGAGCATGGCCTGAAGGCCAACTACAATATACTGCAGAACAAAATAACTGTGATATGGGAAGAGGAAAACTGAGAAATAAAGAAAAGAAAAAAAAAGAGGATCGAGAAAAAACAGTGCCGGGGGAGAGTTGGAACGAGGGAGGGTGCCTCCCTTCACCACATTCCTTCTCTCCCCCCATACAGGTGGCTCAATCCCTCTCAATCTCTCCACACTTATCTACCTTTTTCTCCTTCTCTTCTTCTTCTCTTCTTCTTCTTCTCTGGTGCTCTCTTCGAACGGGTGTTTTCGCATGCAGCCTCTCTCTTTTTTCTTTCTCTGTGGAAGCCTTTTATACGTGGGCTGTTGACGAGGCCATCCTCATGATGGCACTGCCATCCGAGGTTGACTTCGGTATCTTTCTCGTCAGGTGAAGATCTCCTTTCTCCATCCAGAAGGTGACACCGAAGCGGGCGCTACTGGCTTTGAAGTGGCCGAATTGCGCACCAATGGGTCTGCCTATTGACCGTTGTATCTTCTGCCGGTGCGTGCCGTTCAGGGGAATTCAACGCTGTGCCGCTGAGGGCTGAGGGGCCGTGCTGCTGAGGGGTTGGAGGCTGTGCCGCTGAGAGGGCATTGGGCTATGCCGCTGAGAGGGCGTTGGGGCTGTGCCGCTGGAGGCTTCAAAGGGGTGTGCCGCTGGAAGGCACCAAGAAGGCGTGCCGTTGGGAGCGCTCCCATAGAGCGTGCCGCTGGGGAAGCTGGCAGCGTGCCGCTGGGGTGTTGTGACTCCTTTGTGTTGATGATGTTGACAATTGCTTTATTTCATTGGCAACACCATGTTTTGATTGATTGACAACTGTTTATGTTTTGATGAAATTGTTTTATCAAATTGTCTGTGTGTTCTATGCATTTTCACAAGTCTACACACTGCACACACACACAAGTCTTCACACTCAGCATAGTCTATACATCGTGTTGTGTTTGTGCATCGTTGAGAACGTAAGTCTATACATCCATGCATTATCACTCTCAGCATAGTCTGGACAGAAGTGGGTCGACCCCCTTCTTAGATGCGTCGACTCACCCAAAACACAAGTCTATACACTGTCCTTCTCACTTAGCGTCTTATGCATTAGGCAAAGTCCATACACTGCAGCTCACATAACTAGCAAGTCTATACATTGCATTGTGGTGTCTGTGCTCAAAGTCTATACAGTGCTTGCACTGTTATTCAAAGTCCATACATTGGACTATAGCATGCATAAGCTAAGTCCATACATTAGTAAAGTCTGTACAGCGTCATGCATCATTCATTCAAAGTCCATACACTGCACTGTAGCTTGCTCGAGGTGAAGTCTGTACATCCATTAGTGAACTTCGAAGTCTATACATTGGGATCTTTACCTACGTTCAGTTCTGCAAGTCTGTACATTGGGCTTTCACATAAAGTCTGTACATCCTAGAACTGTGCAAGTCTGTACATCACTGCTTTGTCAAAGTCTGTACATCGCAGCTGAGTTGAAGTCTGTACAGCCATTCCCTTGCCAAAGTCTATACATTGTGATCTTTCAAGTCTGTACAGACTTTTCTTCGCTCAAGTCTGTACATCGTCCAGTTGTCTTTGGCAAGTCTACACATCGTGAAGTCTATACATTCAACTGCTTTGCTTTGCTCAAGTCTGTACAGTCTTTCTCTTGGCAAAGTCTATACATCGCTCATGATGTCTGAACAACGAGCAAGTATGTACATCGGACTAGTCTGCATCGGCTAAGTCCATACATCGTCCAGTGCATTGCATGCATCATTCATGAAGTCTGTACATCGAGCTGAAGGCTGGCTAAGTCTATACATCGTCTGTCTTCTTAGAGTCTCATGCATAACATGAAGTCTGTACATCGCACAGCATTCAAGTCTGTACATTGTGCATCATTTGAGTTGAAGTCTGTACATCGTGCATCTAATGTTTCAAGTCTATACATTGTTGCACGTTGTGTCTGTCAAAGTCTACACATTACTTCTTCATGCATTGAAGTCTGCACATTGCTGCACGCTCATCAAGTCCATACACTGGCAAGCCTTTCCATTGCCTAAGTCTATACATTGGCTGCTGAATGTTCTTCAAAGTCCACACATCTGTTGTCAACATGTCTATGTATTCGTATTCAATGTACACACTTCACAGCATTGCACATTGCATCTCCAAGTCTGTACATCACTGATTGCATGCATTGGGTTAGCGTCTCATTCAGCGTCTTAACAAAGTCTAGACATCGGTTGGGTTCATTCACTAAGTCTGTACACGCTTCAGTCTTGCATACACGAAGTCTGTACACGCCTTACAATGCCACAGTCCTGCATGCGTGAAGTATGTACAAGGCCAAAGCACTGCATATATGTATTCTGTACATGGGATTGTTCTGCATTCACCAAGTCTATACAATGCCATAGCCACACATTCATAAAGTCTGAACATTGCATTGCATTCGCATTCACAGAGTCTATACAGTGCAGAGTCTATACAATGTAATACATCCTACAAAGTCTGTACAGGGTTTATACTTAAACTGATAATTCTAATTCGACTGTCTGACATGGATTCTTTACTGAGATTGATGACTTGGCTCGTGATCCGAGAAGGACGAGGTGCTTTGATGGTGACACGTGGAAGCAGCCCATCCAGGATGCTGCCATGTGGATGAAATGTCCTCGGATCTCGCGAATTCTTTGGGCGGGAAATGTGGAAGCCACACGCCCCTATCCAATCTGCTGCTGGTATAAAAGAGAGTCTTCTTCTTCGGATGAAGGCTGATCGAACAGTGGCAAAGTATATACAGAGAGAGTAAAAGTCTGAAGCAGCAGAGAGCCACCGATCCATAGAGAGAAGAAAAACAGAGAAGAAGAAAAAGAGAGAAGAGAAGATTGAGAGAGATGTGTTGAGAGAGTGAGATTGAGAGAGTTTTGTTTGAAAACTTTTCTGATTGTTACTCAGACTCTTGGTTCAGATACCAGAGCTGAGCTTTGCTCATTCCGAGCTACATTCCCAGTTGGGTTTTCTATTTTTGTTTGCTTCTGTCTTTTATTTCCGAAATTGTTTCTTCAAGCTGTGAGTCAGCTGTTAGCAGAGGTGCTGCCTCTGGACGGGTAAGCTGTAAACCCCAGCGGTTGCAGTGGAGGTCTCCACTGGACAGGTGAAGCTGTAATCCTCAGCAGGTGAGACTTGTCTCGGACAGCAAGCTGTGTTGCTCAGCGGTTTGTAGGCTAAGCTGTAGTTCCCAGCAGATGCAAGCTGTACTGCACAGCAGTAAGCCATACTCGGTTGAGTGTGGGGTGGACGTAGGTCTCTGACCGAACCACCTAAAAATTTTGGGTGTCTTGTGTTTGTGAGATTGCTTGTGATCTGCTGTGTGGTTGCTTGTGTCGACACTCTTCATAGTGTTCTTTCTATCATTCAACATTTGTTTGTTTTAAATTCCGCATTATAGTTCAACTGCGTTTTAAATTAGGCAATAGATCTATTCACCCCCCTCTAGATCCACACTTCGTGGAGATAGACTGCGTCCATCTAACATAACATGGGGCACTTCAGGGGGTGTGCCGCTGGGGCACCTCAAGGCGTGCCGCTGGGGCACTTCAGGGTGTGCCGCTAAGGCCGTTTGGAGCATGCCGTTGAAAGGGGCACCAGGTCTTGATTCAGGAACTTAAGTTGTGCATTCTTGGGGATATTTCTTCACCGTTAGGGACCCGAGGGGGGGGGTCCATAGCAGTGTATCAATTCAGGAGGGCATCCTGTGTTTTCTTGGTCTCTTGATGCGCCCGTGCAAATATGGGGATTTGCCGGACGGTGGTATTCCTCCGGGGCCCTAGGTGGCCAGTCTCCCGGAGTCTTCTCCTATTGACTTTGGCGTTAATCCGGGGCTCAGTGGGACATATGAACGTACAATCACAGGAACCCGAGGCAGAACGCGGCCGGTATGGGCACCGCGATATGAATAACGCGGTCAATGATAGAACCGCGATGTTAATAGAATTAATAATTAAATAAAAATTTAAACACCATGTTGCAGTCTATCATCCCACCGTGTTCAGAGATGCGGTTTGTGGGTGGGCCGCGACGACGAACAGAGAACCATTCCGGCAGAGAAACCCTAAAACGGCAATATCCTGAGCTAAATCCATGACATACATGTAGTGTAGCCCCTAAAAATTGGAGAAAACGATGCAAGAAGATAGAGGACGTGTAGATGCACTTGCTTGAATAATTGATCTAAGGTTTAGCCCGAGAAATCACCGAGCTTAGAGCTAGATTAGGAGGGAGAGGAAAAAGAATGGCAAACGCCACCAAAACTCGAAGAAACCCATGAATGCGCCTCCTAGATCGGTCCTCCCACGCCTAGCAGCTTTCTCCCATGATCTAAGGTCGACTAAGGAGGCTTTGGGGTTCTATTTATAGGATTTAAGGCCCTTAAGAGTCCTAATTAGGTCAAGGAAACCTAGATAGGGAAGAACTCCTAAAATCACGATTTCTATCTATATCTAGAGCTGCCCTACCCCATCTAGATCGAATTAGGGTTAGGTTTTAGGTTATATTCGACCTCCTCTTAGTGGATTAGGTTTTGCTTGAAGTTATTAGCCCATTAGGATTAATTTTAAATTAAATTAGCCCAATTAAAACAAGGATTCTAGAAATTCCAAACTTTAGGGATTAATTTAAGTCTTTTAACCCATTAAGCCTTAATTTATTGGCCCATTATTATATTTCACTTGATTTCCATTATATTTATTCTAGTTTTTTCCCTTCTTAATTTCTTTACACTTATTTAATTTAATCCTAGAAAAATCGAATTACTACATAAGGCCTTACAATCTCCCTCCTCTTTGCAAGGCACACGATCATCATTTTCTCTCATTGTGGAGTAGTTCTTCATCTTTCTCTTATCTTCTTCCACTCCCAGAGATCACTATCTATTATTGCATCTTTTAAGAGGGAAAGTTTCTCATCTAGACGTGTGCATAATGATTGAAGTAAAGGCTGCCATGTTGTTGTTAAACACTTGTTAGTGCATTAAATGTTGCTTTATTATATTAGTCCAATGATACAAATTTTGTCTAATTGAAGAAACAAACTTATGAAATGCTCTTGAATTGTGCATTCTAAGATAACATGCAAAACATGCACGTTAAGTATTATGTCTTTGTTGCATGTGTTATTTTTCTTGAATAAATCGAGACACTCTCCTCGAGTTGGTCGAAGTAAACTATGTTCGGCGTATCGCCGTCTCGTGGAATATTTTCACAAATCGGGACTCTCGGGTTCATCTATCGGTTTAATTATAGGTCTCTCGCTGTAGCGAAGGTGACCGACCGCCAAAATGAAACCCACAACGACCGTTAAATGGCCTACGGCTAGATGTCGTGTGATCCGGACAAACTCCTCGAGTGTCGGGAATCCTTCTCGGACATCAAAGACAGAAGATAAAAGAACGTCGCAACAAAGAAAAGCTACGGGAGAAGGTGTACACACCTACGAAGAAGTCTGATGTGCGTGTATCACGCAATCCAAATGGATGCATGCCTCCACTTCCTGCCCACGGCGCAAAGAAGATGAAAAACGGATGAAGAATGAGTCTTTTTCTCCTCTCCATGCATCGTGCTGCGAAAGAAATGCAGAAAATAAGTCAGCCAGAGGGTTTTAAGAAACGGGGGACCCCAAGGAGTTTGCCCGAGGTCGAATGGACCCGCAAGGGGCCTGTTCGGCCACATGGGTCGAACAGACCCTAGCAGGGTCTGTTTGACCCCGGCAGGCCCAGTCGGGGTTAAACAGACCCCTAGAGGTTTGTTTGAGGTCTGTTTGACCCCAGTCGGGCCAGCTTCCTCCTCTCTCTGGAAAAAAAATGGAGAAAACAAAAGTGAAAGTTGACTTCTGGGGTGGTTTAGCCCTTATTTGGGGTGGATTGACCCCGCTCGCTTTGCCCGAGGTCATTTAGCCCCCTGCTTTCTATAACCCCCCCTCCAAGGAAGACACAGAAAAAGAGAAGGAGACATGCACAGAAAAAGGAAGGCGATGAGACGCTCTTGTTATTTTGCTCAGCCAATTTCGGGGTATGAAAATATAAATGCCCCTGAGTCTTGTATTTATACCCCTAGTGACTATGTATTCTTTTGTGCAGTTCGTCCTTCGGTATTAAATATATAAGTATCCCATATCTTGCATATATGCCCTTAGTGGGTTTGTATCATAGTTTAAAAGGTCTTGAGGCGGTTGTGAGGCGCTTTCTGTATGCCTCATAAGGCGTAAGTCTTAAGGCACAACGAGGCGTAAGCCTTAATAGAGAAGAAAATAATCTTAAAATCATAAAAATGCGAAAAACAATAGTGATTTTTATGTGTTAATGCTATTTCAACTCAATAATAAATTCATGTCATTTCAAAAGCACTAAATTATGAGCTAGCTGTCTAGTGCAATTGGTTTGTCACCCTTCCCCATATAAGAGAGGGCCCGAGTTCGAACTGGATTATCCCCTCCCTGTTAAAAAAAAAGTACCTACCAAGAAAAAAAGTATTGAATTATGTTTTAAGGACAACAAAAGAAATGTAAATCTTGAGAGTACCATATAACACCTCGTTACATCATCTTCTCAAGTGATGCACACGTCTTAATTAAATACCTTGAGGCAGTGAAGGCGGTGAGGCGTACCACCTCAATCAAAAAAAGGCGTAAGCCTCAAGTAAAAGACATGAGGCGCATGCCTCAAGATATTTTTCTAGTGCCTCACCTTGAGGCTTAAGCCTTAGTGCCTTGAGGCGCCGCCTTTGTAAACAATGGTCTGTATGACTGTTTTCCTAGGCCCTTGGGCGGCAGAGTAATGTAATCTCTCGAGCTAATGAAAAGTTATGGAAATACCCTTCCCAAAATTACAAGGAAACCCATAAAGTCCTATAATTACAGTTATACCCTGCAAGTTTGTCAAATGACAGTTATGCCCCTACATCTTGTGTTTGTGCGGAAACCCGCTCTATAGTCGACAATTTGCCGACAATCCCATTGTACTCACATAACTCATCAATGTATCAACTATGTTGCATACACTTATGTGATTGTGTACAAACCTTGGCTGCCAACAAAATTATGTATACGGCTATGTCCCTACATCCCGTGTTTGTTCAGAAACCCACTGTATAGTTGACAATCTATTGACAACCCCGTTGTACTCAAATAACTCATCAATGTATTAACTATGTTGCATGCACTTATGTGATTGTGTAAAAACCTTGGCTCCCAGCAAAATTATGTATATGCCCTTACCTTGTTAGAGATGGTCATGTGCGCACTTCTTACCGGTCACAAACTTATTACGACACTCATCGATGCTGCCCGACTACGTTCAGACTCGGGTGTCACTAAACCCTACCCATTGGCCTCCGAAAGATAAATTACTAAAATACCCCTGGGATCCAAAAATGGCCAATCAACCTCCAAACCTTCCATAAATTGCCCGAGTGTCCGCCTGGAAGATCGAGAGAGTCCCCAACCACTCACCCAACCCAGAAATAGCACAATGTTCCTGGTTTGGTCCTAGATTACCATAATAGCCTTGGAACCTCCAACATGACCAAAATGCCTCTGGAATCCAGAAACTACGAGGTCACCTTTATATGTCTTCGACCTCCTGTAAATCACACCTATGCCTTCAAACCTTAGGGTTTTGCCAACCAAACATGGCCTCAATTGAAACCCTAATTCTTTCAATTGTTGTCACTGTTGTTGATGCACGAGGAGGGGGGGATGCATTGTGAGCCATGCGAGCGAGTATGCCCTTAACACTAAAGCCTATGTATGGGGTTCTAGGATTTTCTTTGACAATTAATCAAGGGTGTTCAGACGTTATGCCAATGTAAAATCAACAGTAATTGTGATCAGTGGGAAAAAGTCTAACATTCGAATCTAAATCGTCTGATGCGATCCACACCCACGGAATAAACCCTACACAGTCTATTTATACAGCCCATTTATGTGCATCTTCATAAATTTCTCCTTTTTCTTCAAAGACCCAGTCGGAAATTTATGGAACCAAGTTCTTTTTTTAAAAAAAGAAAAAATATTCAATGACCAATGGTCTTCCAAGAGATGGAAACTGCCATCACCGTCATAAAGCATTATCAATCATCTACTTTCGCTCCAATCTATAACCTATACATGAGAAGAGGTAGTTTTTACCTGATCCAACCTCTCAGTTTCATTAGATCCAACAGCTTCTCTCAAAAGTCCCAAATTCAACCCATTTTGCTTTCAGCCTGTTCATTTTTTTTCTTCTGGTTTCCTCTTTTTTAATTACTTTTCTTTTTCCATAGTCCTCTTTTCCAATTTATAGAGTCCACATTTATTCGGTTTCTCCTTCCTCCATCTACCTCTATCTATTTGTCGTTCGTCTTCCCTTCTTCACCAAATCTCTCTATTCCCTTTCAGATGCTTGCTTCTTTCTTCTCTTCCATTTACACCCCCATGGGTGATTGTTCTATAGATCCGAAGACATCATTGTTCAGCAGGGAGGATAGATGTAACAACTGTTGTGCACCTTCTTATGACCTGTTCATTACTTCGAAGAGAAAACAATTGAAAGAGGAAAAGCACACGCAAATAAAAAATGCCTGTCCCTTTTTTATTCTCTTATCCTTTAATATTTATCCATCTTTTAGCATGTAGTTCGACGGGTAGGGATCAACCTTTAATGTGGCATGGAGATCATCCTTTTAGACCACTGGGTCCAGATGTCTATCCCATTTCAATCTCCATATCTTAGGAGGACCATTTATATTGGAAGGAACGTAGGTCATTTTCTAGGTTGTACGATATGTTATTTAATACCTAGTCGAGCTTCTACGTTTAATGGGTCAAGATATTGACGAAGCCAAAGATGTAAACTATGAGAAAAGTTTACTGTACATCTGGAGTGTGTAATGTCTTTAATATTTTTATGTTTTTTTAAAAAAATTGAAATGGCCTCCAAGTTATCTTAATTTGGGTTACAAATCACATGATCATCTGATTATCTAAAAAAAATAAAAATGAAATGAACTAATTTTTAAAAAAATTAGATCCAGCACTATTTATTTAATATGATTTCTTTTTTTTTATTTATGAATAATTCAATGATGACGTAATTTACATCTTAAATTAGAGTATCTTGAAAATTATTTAAAAAAATTATAAAAAATAAAAATTAAAGACATTGCACACCTCGCACATCTGGGTGTGCCTGAGCCTTTCAAGTAAACTATGTCCTCACCTGAGGTGCAGTCGGATGATGACATGGCTACAAGGATGATGACTACGATGACTACATTCATCTCTCTTGTAAGGTTCCATCACTTTTACGTTCAGACCACTAATCTCTTGTGGCCCTCCGTGATCATGAGTCCGATTTGCTATACGGCTTAAGGTGCAACTCTAATTTCTTCTTTAAAAAGAAAATATTTTTTGAACTGGGCTTCAATCCAATTTACATGTCCATTCTTTTTTTTTTGTCCATTCAATCTTTATTTGGACAGCTGATCTTTTTTTTAAAAAAGATCAGGCATCCCTATTGGCCCAAAGTAATGGGCCGATTACTTTGAGCCCATTTAGAATGTCTGAATTTTTTCTATTTTTATATCCCTGGTGAGACATTATTGACATGTAAGTTGGATTGGGGCCAACCTAACAAGAAAAACATTAAAAAATTGGAGACTACACCGGATGCAGTGCGGCAGGTAAAACGCTGTGATCATTAAAAATTGTGAACCTTAAAACTGTCTAGATGGATCATCCATGACAGATTTCACTGTGTATGTTAAGATGGCAAAATACACACTCAACCAACTTAGATGTCATGTCAGATTTCATTCTGTCTCTTGCAACTCTTTCAAAATTCTAAGTCTTGAAGCCTAATATTAAGAGCAGGGTTGCTGGCTGTCTTTTTTACTTAGTTGTTGTCGTTGTGCTTTTATACAGGCAATTGCCCTTAAATTTTAGTATGCTTTCAGATTTCCAATGTTTCTGAGGATTTTTAAGTGAACATCTCAGTCATAAATGATGACTTTATTCTGGTGAAAAATGTCTAATTCAGTGTTGATCTGGTTAGATGTCATTGCTCTAGTATTATACTGCACCTCACAAAGAGTTTGGGCACTCTGGTCTACACCTCTTACTCTATACACTAAAGAAGATCATTCGAAATAACTAGTTTAGTAATGAGTTAGTTTGGCCCCAAATCACCTTTTTTCCTCTCTTTTTTTGTTGGGGGTGGGGTGTGGGGGGGGGGTGTCCATTCTTCATCAGTTTGTTAGTGGGATACTCAGATTTGAATAACATTGGATCACAAGACCGGATCCATTTGTGCATCAGATGGAAAACAGATTCCAAATCAACAAATGGGCTCTGTCCAGTTGTTGCAATCTGATCAGACATATCAGTAAGATGGAGATAACTCTTACTTTGCTTTCCATTGTTCTGGTCATGGTTGCTCTGCATATTCCAATATGTTTGTTTTTTGGTTGTAAACTGTGCCTGTGTGACCTAATGATTTCGTTTCCTTCCTCATCTTGTGCTGTCCATAGACAGCAAATGGATTTTGTTGCAAGAGGAAAGCAAGAGGGAGTTATATATATATATACATGCTTGCTTCACAGGGGCTTCTCACCTTCTCTTTGCATAGTCTTCTTGAAGATTTGAATCAAGTATGGAAGTTAATGAAGCACCCAATCAAATTGATGAAGCGGGCTGATCATGCATACTGGGCTACCCCAAGTTCGAAGATGCCCTATTTTTCTCTTTTAACTTTCCTATGTACTGTGCTAGTTGGTTATGAGTTTATATTTGTCTAGTGGCCGATGTTCACCCCGTAATTGGGACTAAAGATTGATGACTCGTTGATCTGTATTGGATCGGATCCTCTCTGATCCGGTACAGTACATCGCGGATCATATGCGACTCGAACTGACTCGGTCGAAAGTCACGTAAGCCCTCCTCCCCCTCCAGCTCTCGCTATCACGTCCCAATCGCGAAAATATCAGAGCGTAAAGTTGTATCAAGTCGGTCAAGACAAACACTATTTCATCATTCTTTGGAACAAAATAAACTAAGTCAAAAATTTTACTATAAAGTAACACTAATTATTTACAAAATGGGTTAAGTCAGGATCCATTCCAAGTCTGAGTTAAAAATGTCATCTCAAAATTAAATACTATTCTAATGGAAAAACAACTATATTATATCACTAATAAACTAAAGAATAAACGAAAAAAATCATCTAAGGACACATGGTACTCCCTATCACACGTGTACATTCCCATCTGAGTTGTTATCATCATCATAGTTTCCTGAAAAATAGTCGTGTACCCGGGATAAGCGAACGCTCAGTAGGAATTATATCTTTTGGCTAAGAAATATAAATGACTATCATTTTAACAATGATGCCGAGGTAACAAATGGCAAAATAGTGCGAAAACTAATAAGTCATTTAGCATGAAGATCAATTCAGGGAATATCAAGGAATATCAATTCTGAGAATTGTAATAAGAGGAGATCTTAGAGGTAACCAGTCCAGGCTCAAAAGGTGACTCTCACAATGTAACAATTTACTCCTTTCGGACTCAAGAGGTGGCTCCCATAGCCTAGCACTTTGTCCCGTATGGTTCATAGTTTCCAAATGAATCAATAACAAGAGATAACATATATCAGAGGATGAACATGTAACAAATGAATATACTGTAAAATTGGCCATATATCATTTGAATTTTAAAAAACATATATCCTTTCAGGCCAAGAATATCAATTAATAGGTCAATCAATTATTCATATAACAAGAGTATCAATCATCATATAACATGTAGGTGAATTATCTAGATCAATCATGCATGTCAGTTGGTGTAATGTCACACATGATCAATCAACTCCCAATAGACACAAGTATTTTCAGATTTTTTCTCCTCTAGGACCAGATCGGGACCCCCAAATTGTCTAGCATTGAGTGTCAAGTGGACCGAAGCCCTGAGTAATTTTCTAGACAAAATTTTAGTAATGATCACCAATAGATTTCAAGAATTATGTTCATACAAACGAGACATAGCACATAACAAAACATCAGATAGGCAGGACTCTAGCGGTGGCCTCTACAGGCTCAAAAGCTGACTCCCACTATGTAACACTTTACTCCTTTCGGACTCAAGAGGTGGCTCTCATAATGTAACACTTTATCCTATATGACACTTAGCTCCTATGTTTCCGAATGATGTATAAGACAATGATATAATAAAATTCAAAGAAAATCAAACTTTACGAATTAGAACAAGAAGGTGGAAGAATAACAAGATAAAGATTTAATTGACTAGAAGGTCCAATTCAAAAGAATGAGTTTCTAGATATGATAACAAATTTGATTTCACCGAAACTACGCATCAATATGGGTTAAATCAAGTTTTTCATAGTTAGGTGCTCATGAAACAATAATAAACGAAGGCTACTACTTGCATGTTAAGTTCTAATTCATTTAATGTAAAGGAATTGATCGAATAGGAACCAAGATGAAAATGTAAAAGTAGAGTTATTGATCATGCATAAGATTTAAGAATGTAATACAATTTTATGAGTTCATTCTCTCGTCAATTTTAGTCCAGATAATATGATTAAGATAAAAACATGATTTTAAAAATAATTTATAATTTTTTTGAAAAAAAAATCACGTCTGGAGTGCATGACGTGTTTCAAGATCAACGTTCAAATCGCGGTAGTCAAATGAGACGCGTTTCAAGAAAAACAATAAAATTCTAAATCGTGTCATTTATGAGCGACGCATTTTAGGAAAAATAATTTATATATTTATAATAAAATTCTAAATCGTGTCCTGTATGGACGATGTGTTTTCACAATCAATGGTCACATCGAGACTAGGCAAGACGACGTGTTTCAAAAAAATATTTTATAATTTTAAAATAAAATTCCAAATCACATCTTCTATGAGCGACGCGTTTCAAAATGTCGGTATAAATTGCGTCCAGATATTGAGATGCATTTTAACAAAAATAATAAAAAAATTTAAATGAACACGGTCAGTTAGGTCGTCGCGTTCTCAGATGGTCGCAGTCGGTCAGATAAATTAAACGCGATTTGAACGTGATCTATGTGAGAGTCGCGTTCTCAGTCCGAACTAGAATATAGCGAAAACGCGATATTTCAACTTTAGAATCTAAAATTGACATTAAATATAAGATCATGATGTACATAACATAACATTGAAGTATTTATGTAAATGAACATATACGAAGATCTAATTAAGTTTAGCCCGAGAGAAAATCTACATATTTGAAGATCAAAGGAAGAAGAGGAAAAATGGGAAAAGATACTCTTCAAGCTCCAATTCTCTCTCTGCTCACGCCCAACAGCTCCGATTTGGGTTTGGCTGAGGTAAAATCATGCCCTATTTATAAGCTAGAGTCTCCAATTAAATTATAATAGTTTAATGTAAAATCTCTATTTCACTAACTCACATTTGACGAAGAACTCAAATTTCGGTGCAATATTCGACGCAGTGGTTTTTTATTTCTCACCTAATGATGTATGCAGTGACATTTTTGACTTAATCAGAAATACATTAGAGCTAATAGTTAATCATCTTTAATTTAATTTCTACAATGTCGTTACAGTACTGACGGTTTCTCTTTCTCAGAATCGAGCCGTGAATATCGTCGTTCGCAATATCACGTGGAATTAAGATTTGTGTTAATATATTTGATACTTTATAGACTTAAAAGAAAATATTATATAATTTATTTTATTTTTATATTTTATTATTCTTTTTCATATATGTATATATATGTAAATTCAGAGTTAGTGCACTCGCAGCCCTCCACTCTTACCCCTCTCTCCCTCCTCCCCCTCCTCCTTCAGATGTCGTTCCCCTCCACCTCCCTGCTCCTTCCTCTTCCCTCCCCCTTTTTATGAGATCCGTATGCTACCTAGAGGGGGAGGACGAAGAGATCCATCTATTGTCGTTTCTGCCCCTTAGTGATGCCGCTATAGTAGAGTGAGAAGGAGGAGGATGTGACTCGGTTGAAGTTGGCAGATCACGGACAGAGTTCTCTTAGATCCAGTGTGATACACCTGAGTCAGAGCAAGTCACACCGAGTCAACGAATCATACTTGGGATCTCATTTGTTTAGCATGGAAGATGTCATTTGGACAAAAAGACGTGAACAGTGGGCCTTCCATGCATAAACAGGGAACATGGGATACTTCAAATCCTCTGGAACAGCAACCCGATTGAGGCATGGACCTGGGGAGGTAGGTCGTATCCCCTCGTGTAACGTCGAGCTTCTAAAAGCAGTAGATGCCGTATTGCGGGCAGGCGGCCGGGTAGGGCGGCCCACCATCTTTGAATGCACCGGTTTAGCCGGTTGAGGCATTAATGCGGCTTCAAGCTTCACCTGCAGCCAGTAAAAACTTCACATAATTACATTCACATGTTGACAAGGCGCATATATATATATATATATACTAACTAGAGAGAAGAACATTTTAGCTCCTTCTATGTGCCTACCACATGCACGAGCAACTAGTTTTTTTGATATTGTCGTGTGGGTACCGGTGTATTGAAGGTAATTCGTGGCTAGAAGGTACATCGTAATTTTTTTACCAGCTAGGGCGCCTTTTAAACTTTGCAGTCTTGTCTTCTTCTGCGATGCTGAGATGTCTATTGTTTTAATGTGGCCAGCAAGGTTTTGACTGCTAGAAAGAAACTATACTGTTACGGTGACTTTGATAACCTAATAAGAGTAGAATGAGGGGGTTTATCTATTCATGCTATTCTTCCTGATCGGGTTTGGTACCACATGTATGTTATTCGGGGTCATGTAGGTTGCTCTAGAGTTAAAAGGTTGAGTAGCTTAATTATTTAAGGGTGATTTTAATAACAAGTTAAATATGTTATCCGGGATGAGTCTTACTGAGTTATTTCTTAGATTTTCTTTTTTTAAATCTATTTATTTGCATAATGATACGCTGGTAACTGAGATATCAGTACCTTATTCCTCCTATTCTGTTTGTTTGCATGAATCTAATGTTTCGATCTGCAATCTGGGTTAAGAGCCAGTATTCGAAAGCCTATTCTAACAATAGGGTAGAATAAGTTAATCCAAATACAGTCAACACAATGTTATTTATTTTTTGGTATACCCTAACCTCAATTATGATGCCCCATTAACTTAATTCGTAAACTGTTACTATGAGATTAACCTATTTCACGTGAAAGAGTCGAATGAGTTAATCCCATAATAAGGGTATTAACTCTAACTAACCTTAGGTAATTTAATCTTACTACTAAACTCGGGTAAGTAAAATAACTCGTACTATTATACTCTTATTCTGTTAGACTCGATTTGATATTCGAACTGTCGTGTGAGTTTCTTAAACGATGAGAGAGAATCTGAGGTGGAGTCCACATCCTTCCCTCACACCCAACGGATCTTATTCGACCCAACAAGATGTGTTCAACCCAAGAGTGTGGAACACCGTATCCTATATGAGAAATAAAAAAAGTCTTATCAAAGTTGCCCTCGGTGTACGGTAATTTCTCTGTCATCTCATTTACTACTTTTATCTCAATCGTATGACCTTAATTAAGAGTAGATGGTACAGATGATGCCAGCAGCAGACAGACAGACAGACAGTCAGTAACCACCAGATGCAGAAGCCCACGTCGACGCACCAGTCCAGGGGTCCCCCAATTTTCATCATCTTGGACGGACTTTTAAGGCCCCATGCACGGCACAACCTTCCTTTTTGATTGTTGTTCCAGAGGATTTGCCTGCAGGGGCCGTTGCTGCAGTGTTTAATTGAGGTAACTCTGCTGCATGCAATAATACCAAACAGCACAATTTTTCTTCCTTTTGGACCACGGAAGAAGAAGAGAAGAACTCTGGTGCCCCCAGCATTAAGAGCCCTTCATGATCATCCTCCTCTGTGAGTGACCCAGATGGACAGGAATCATTATGGCAAGACGAGACTCTCGCAGGTGTCAGATGGAGGGTTAAATTAGAGAGAGAGAGAGAGAGAGAGAGAAGGCTTATTGCGACTCTCCTATCCTGAAATTGAGTAATAAACATTTTTAATATAAATGAAGACTTACATTAAGTTTGTTTAAATAATAAATTCTTGTAAGAAATGAATATCAAAATCAATAGAAGGCAATCAAACACCTTCGATATTAAATTTATTGTTTTTACAATTATTTAATATAGCGATTATACATCCCATTAATTAGACAGCAGAAAAATCGTCAAGCCCTCTCCAGTCAAATTTCTAAACTTCAGACAAGTTTCCCATTCTTCATGAGTTTGTTAGTGGGATACTCAGATTTGAATAACATTGGATCACAAGACCAGATCCATTTGTGCATCAGATGCAAAACAGATTCCAAATCAATCAATGGGCTCTGTCCAGTTGTTGCAATCTGATCAGACATATCCGTAAGTGACTAATTTTGCAGTGGAATACTGTTCAACTCTGAAACAAATCTCCTCTGATGGCCTGGTCAACTGCACCTTTGTCATCCCACTGACACAGTGTTGTCACTTCGGATTCTCAAAGTGCTTCAGACCTATGCCAACTCATGCAGCAAACAACAAACAGCAGGGGATGGAGGCTTATTCAAAGAAGCTACAATAGAAACATATGCAACTGCAGGATCAGACACGCCTGGAATAGTATCATGCATTGCCATGTGAACAACTATATCAGACTTGGAGGGCTGGACAATGGGGGACAAAGGCTTCTGCAATGTGATTGCACCCTCCTTGCCCTTATCACGTTGACCAATAGGAGAAAGTACTGCCTCGCCATCAATAACATGCGATGCTTGCTCAAGTAATGCATCATCTGTAATAGCAACATCTGTATACTGTGCATGAACGATAGGGGCCAGAGAAGCTTGCAATGCATCGGCTTAAGGATGTTCCTAAAGCTTCAGGCCAATCCTCTGACCGATCGGACACACACAGATAGACGAGTCTGGCATCACCTCAGCTTCCTTGAAACTCTCAAGGGCACAAACCACATTCAGCACACCCCGCATAAGGAGAAAACACGCGAGTCGGGACACGACTCCATTCCATGACTGGGAACTCCACGCCCAGCAGTCCACTCGGGACATCAGCTCCTCAACAGCTGAACGCCGAAAACTCCTCTCTAGGAGCACAACCACATCACCTCTCCAAACAACACTCACACTGCCATCTCGGCTGACCATAACTCTTCTGCCGACTTCACACAATCAGCGCCGCTCATATTCAGGGTCAACACACCTCAAGGCTCGCTGGTTAACACCAGTCTCGAGGCCAACGTCTCTCCGGTCACCATCCACTCACATGCGGCTTACCACAAACGACCGCCAGGGACTACACAGATCACAGCTCGCATCACATAATAACCAACCTGAGAGACAAGACATTGGTTGAAGAAAATCATCCGCCAGCTGCCGGTCCCACATCAACCAAAAGTCCTCCGATCACATACTTCTCCTACTTTTCTAGCAGGGCCACCAATCAATTCCTCTGAACACTGGTCACAAATCACCTAGCACCTTCTTAGTCCTCCAAGGCCCTACGGCCAATACCAAATTCTTGAGAGGGGAGAGAACAACGAGGTCCACTCACATGAACCTCGAATTTCTCCAACACACTAACCCTGGGCCCACCGCCTACAACACATTCCCACGATGAGACTCTCATCTTACCTTTGCACTTCGGGGGATTCTTTCATCAAGGCGACAACTGCTCCACCTTACAACCTTCAAACCGCACTTAGCAACTCCACGTACATTCTCATAACTGCCAACCGACCGCGACCAACTCTCAGGGCCCACCTGAACATCACACCGTTCAGGTTAAACAACTGTTCGTTCACATTCAGTCCCCTTGCACAGCTCCTCCTGAGCCAGGGGAGACCTCTAACCTTAGCACCACAATCCAGTCAGTGACACTTCAAAAGCACCAAGATCCAAACTCTCTCGAGTCTCGTCACAGCCGAGCACTATACCCATCACTATTCTAGCCTCGGACATCACATCCGGGGAACCACCAATACACTAAACCATGGATTATCTGGGCGCTTAGATAACTCGAAAAATTCTCCCGGCTACTCATGGGATCCCCATAGGGTCACACCCTTAACACCAACCTGACCCAATCCTCGAATCCACTTCGAGCACATCCACACTAAACAAGGTTGGTCAAATCATTGCCTCGACTCTGATAATGTGCACCTACACCTCATAACCATTCCGAATGGCCACAACCTATCCTCCATGCCAAACACAAATTAATCGACTCTACTCAAGAGTCATGCGACACCATTCGTGAAAAGGACTATCACGTGATCATTCACATCTGACAGCTCCTACCACCGAGCCACCTAAATATCAACCTTACTAGTGCCACTCGGCATGACATTGCCGCCTACACATGGCAATCAAGGCTACGCACATGGCCAACACAGCCTCACACCCAAAGGCGACACTCCACAATTGACCAAGAAACCTCCAAGCCTTACTCGACACTAAAACATTACCACTATAAGCTACCAATCCGATCCTGGGGCCTGTGGGTTATGGGCCCACCACGGTCCCTCTACGCAACTCTGCACCAACCCGATGTAGAAACAGGGGGGAAACCTGACATCTGTCATGACACAACCCCCAACATAAACCGGCTAAATCCAGAAGTACGAGTGAAGAAGCTCACACCCCTCGATTCTGGAACGCATCCTTCCTTCATGCCCAGCAACCCACCTGCAACACTACAGGTCTCTATACAGAAAACCTCGGGAGGCCCAACGCTAGCCTCACAACACGACACATCAGCCCGGTTGGTGATACTACTCAACCAACACCCCGCCGTCTGAACGGCACCACACCATAACACCGGGGAAAAGGGGTATGCAACCCCCAATAGGCAGTTCCACTGTCAACACACAGGACATCCTTACAACCCCGAAACATTTAGGGCGGGATACATACACAATTAAAACGAGAAAACCACAGAATTAACCAAAATACAGAGTAAGGAATTTACTCAAAAATAAACAATGCATACCTTCCAGTAGGTGGCATGCCTCCGTTACCGCCAGGGCCATGCATCACATGCCCTAGAAAACAACGCCTCACTGCAACAAAGACCACTACCTCAGTTGAGATGGCCCCTCAGGGCAATCACATGCCTTGTGTCCTGCCTGACCACACCTGTAGCACCTCCCAGCACTTGAACACAGTCTATCTGGATGCAGACTGCCACAACTCGAACATTGACTCTGCTGACCTCCAGCCACACTCTGCCGCTGAATCTGGACCGAAGACAGCGGCACGCTCTTGTGGACGCACTTTCGGAACGTCTATTTGTTTTATTTATTATTCATTTGTTCGTTTGTTAATTCGTTTTATTTGGCGCGTGGGCATGCCAGTCATATAAGTGACGATTTATTCGGACTTCGAAAAAGCCCTTGGTGGGCGCCTTATGACTAATCCGACGATTATGGATATCGTGTCAGGACAGAAACCCGCTGTGCCGTAAAGGCCACGACGTTAATTACATCCCCTCAGAGAGGGGAAAACCCTTGATTGATTGTTAGGAAAAGGGGCCCTATGGCCTAGGATTAACATTAATAAAATGAGATAATGAAGATCTCGAATTACGTTAAAATGCCCCCAGATTGGGGTGTAAACGTCTAAATCATGTTGGTCACTCATCGACCATTTCATGTTCGGACGGAAGTCCGTATTGAAAGCGTGACGAAGGCGGTGACGAACACGTTTAAATGTCTGCTGAGTATGCAGTAAGTTTGATAAGAGAGCGGGATTAGATGCCAGTGGAAACGAGTCCGATTTAGCGAGATATTGGCCCGGGGCAAAGTCGGGCCATGCCATGACGGGGGGTGATCCCCGAGGTCCAAGTATGACAAGTCGGGGTGTCATTGGTGCACCCTTTACACCGAGTCTAGGGAGGCAAGGGCTCCGGATCAATCACCATTAACCACTTGAAGATGGTGTTCGAATTCATTTCATTTCTTTATCCCTTTTTTATCATCATTTTTCAGCATTTTTTTACTTGTTTCGGTTTTGTTATGTTTTTTATTATTGTTTTGGCTTTTATTTATATATTTTTTATTTTTTTTACTTTAACACTATTTTATCATTATTTATCTATTTATTTCTTTCGTTATATTATCTTTTTCGTTTTGATTTTTTTTAATTGTGAACAAAATACATAAATGAAAATGAAAATAAAGGGAGTTTAAATAAGGAAAGTGAACAGTGCCGCCCGCCGATTCAAACGGCCTGGGCATTTGGGATTGTGCATTATGTGGAGTGTGTGTACGAGTGTTTACGTGAGAGTGTGATAAGTGTGTAATTTTACATGTTAATTAATGTTATAACACACTTTTATGAGCTTTAATATACATCACTATGTATTTATCACACTTAATTTTAATTTCAGATCAAAATGTTTAATTACCTGATTTAATTAAATTTTGATTATATTTTACAGGCACAAAGAAGATCGGAACAAGAAGATAAAGAAAAAAAATGATAAAAAGATAAATGGGCCAAAGCCCACTCACCTAAAAATCCATAACCGAACAAGCTCAATCTTAATTCAAATAAAATAAAAAGAAAACAAAAGAAAAAAAAGAAAAAAAATCAAAATAATTACTTATATATATTTGATATATATATGATACATACATACATATATATATATATATATATATATATATATATATATATATATATATATATGATAGATATAGATAGATATATATATATACTTGATATATACATATAGATATAGATATATATATATATTTGATATATATACTTGATATATAGATATAGATACATATAACATATGTATACATAATAGGTGCAACAAAGCTTTCACGTTGGCTTCATCACGTGGGCCAACATGCAACATGCCAAGTCTCCTTCACACAACGACAAAAGCCAAGCACACTCTTCACGTAGGGCCTTCAACATGGACAAACGGCCAAAACTCCACAGGGCCAAGCTTTCTTCAACTTTAACAAAGCTTCTTCAAGCAACGTGGCTTCGGCTGTGGTTCCACGAGGCGACTGTGGATGGGGTCCAAGGCTTCAAAGCATCTTCCACGATGGGTTCAAGGCATACAACAAGTCTACAAGCTGGTGGCTCCCTTTTCAAACACTCCACGTTGGGCTCCACATACAAATAAGGGCGGTCTTCAATACAAGGCAAAAGCGGCTGGACTCTTCACCACGGCAGTGCAAGTCGGCCTACCTTTCACATGCAAAAGTAGCAGAGGCTCTCACCCAGTCGACAAGGCCAAAAGGTCAGCGGCTCTTCACGTCGGCAAGAGAGAAAAAAATAGAAAGAAGCGGCTGGCGGGCAATGTATTCAACAAGGACTGCTGGCCCTGCACATAAGTTCTTCAAAGTTGGTAGAAAAATAAGGTGGTGGGCTTGATTTTCAACCATAGCATCTCAAAGTGTTCATATTGTAAAAGGGTTAAGTTTAACCCTATAAATAGGGCTCCTATTGTGAAGTTGAAGAGAGTTCTTCTTGGCCTTGGTAGAGTTACGTGAGAAGAGTTGGAGAGTGTGGTTTGGGAGCTTTTAGTGTAACCTTTGTGGGTTTCTCTTGTTGTATTGTTCTATTCTTAGTGTTCTTAAGAGTTTAGTCTATTATCAGCCCCTCTACATGTTGTTCTATACGCTATTTCAATTTATGGTCTTCACAAAACTTGTTCATTGTTATGTGTTCTATATTTTATCTTTTTACCTCCTTCTCTAATTCTTCTCCATTTTTAAGTTATGACATGTTTTTCTAAGTTCTATCCTAACGTGTTATTGTTCATCTGAGGTGATAGTCTCCACCATTCTTCTATTTGGAAGCCCTTTCAATCTTTGTTTCATTCTGACTTCTTCACAAAAGTTGTTCCTCTCTTATAGATCTAACTTTTCTTCTTCTATCACTTCCTCTAATTCTTCTTCTATTTTAATTTATTTTTATTTTTCCATGGTTCTCTCTTTTACGAGTTTACTGTTCATCCGCGCCGATAGATGTCAGTGTTTCACATTTTTCACATTCTTCCTCTCATTTTCTATCTCTGCACTCTTCATAAAAATTATTCCTAACCCTCTGATCTTCAACTTTGTCTTCTGTCACTTCTGCTAATTCTCTCAGGTTTCAAAGTTATTTCATTTATAATTTTATTTTATTTTCAATATATTTTTTTCTTGCGTAGCTCTTCCATCCACCTCCCTTTCTTTATATCCTTCATACACCCCAAGGCGGTTGTTCTCTCTCGGTCCTCTCCCAGCGGCGTTCTACCAAAGCGGGACGACGATCAAAGGCTCGGCACGACGTGGACGATGTCACTCTTTTAATTCCTCAGCTTATTTCTTCCCTTATTCTTTTAATTTTAAAATTATACTTTTGATTTACATAGTTATAATTTTCAAATCAAACTTTATTTTCATGCAATTTGATTTTTCATTAGTTTAAATCTCATTCAAAACTTCAAAATTTCAAATACAAGAATTTTCTTCCATACTATTTTGAAAATATTTCTTCTCCGTGGGATCGACCCGTATTCACCACTTTGCTTTAATTACAATTTTTTTTAGTGAATGGGTTCGGTAAATTTTAAATTGTGGCACGACATTTTTAACGAAATTTTTCGAAGCGCATTAATTTTTTGGCGCCGTTGCCGGAGATGAAATAATTTTTATTGGTTAGATATTCTTATATTTGATTTGTATATTTGTATATTAATTTTTCTATTTTTTTACTTTTCCAGGAAAAACAAAAATAAATTCAGAAAATCAAAGACATATTGAAAATTCGGACCTGAAATTCAAGGGAAATAGTCTGTCGCAGAAAGCCAAGTAGCATTGCTAAAGGTCTGGAAGCGTAGGAATTCTAGAATTCTAAAAAAATCTTGAAAAATCAAGCGTCGCTAAAGGTCAGTAAACATCGGTACAGGTCCTGTTTTCCAATTTCTTCAAAATCTTCAAAAAAATCTAAAAAATTCTTTAAAAATCTAAAAACATCAGAAATCCAGAAAACTTCAAAAATATTATTTTAGGCCTTATTTTACAGTAATTTTTCATGCTGTTTATTATTTTTAGTTCATAATTCTTTTATTCATATCTTGTTAAAAAATTGAAAAATTCTTAAAAATTTTAAAAAATAAAAAAATCAAAACAAAAGAATTGTGTTGGTTAGATAGGTTCAGTAATTAAAAAAAAAGAAACAATACTTGCACCAAAATAATAATAAAAAGCTCATTCCAAGATTAGAAATCACACACATCATGTTTTAGGTCATGCATCATGTAGGTTGCATTAATTTTATTCCATATTTATGTTTTAGAAAATAATTATTCATGCATTTGCATATTAAACCCCTTATTTGAATATATTTATTGCATCTCATTCTTCAAAACACTCTAAGGGCACTACCCCTAAACAAGATAAGGTGGGGATTTCATCACCCTTCCTTATACCACAAATCATAATTTTCTTCATATTTGCACCACCTAAATCTTAACTCAAATTCAGTAGACATTGGCCCTATGATCACACTGTGGTTCTTGTGTTATTTGGGTTTACCCTCTTATGAAAATCGGTGCCTAAGGCAAGACGGTCAGACGGCAAACGTCTTAAGCGGGCTAGTGGTTTGGCATAATTAGGTCCCTACGAAAGTAGGGGGAACCTCCCACTACCCCACCCCTTACCTGGCCGGTGAAAATTTTGAGGGTGAACTTAAGTTTCACTTTAATCATTTTGTGAAACCACATTTACAGGTATAGGACACATCTAGGTCCTTAGGGTAATTTGTGTGCCAACTTATTTGTGTTTGCATAAAAATAAAATTAAAACAATATATAAAAAAGGAAAAACGTCATTCTCTTCTCTCTCTTCATCTTAGTTGTGTTAAAATAAAAAAATTAAAAAATTAAAAAATTAAAAAAAATCTCTCTCTCATTTTGTTCTAATTTATGTAAGGTAGGAGATCCTTACACCCACCTTTGTTAGGATCCATAGGAGAGATTGAGAGGTTAGTGCATTCAAGAACTCACCATCAACCTAACCTCATGGCAGACCACAACCAAAATCAACAGTAAGTTCAACAAGTTTCTCCCAAACAAATGAAGGAATATTTCTTGCCCGATCAATACCAACCTTCATTTTATACCCAAACACCTCAAAATCAAGCAGCCCAATATGAAATTAAATCAAGTACCATTCAAATGTTGCCATCCTTCTATGGCAATACCAATGAGGATCCCTACAGACATCTGGATGAGTTCCTCCATATTTGCTCAACTGTGAAAATCTCAAACTTCTCTGATGATGCTCTCAGACTGACTCTTTTTACATTCTCTCTCAAAGATAAAGCCAAATATTGGTTAGGAACCTTGGGTAAATCCATAGACACATGGGCAGAAATGTAAAAGAAATTTTTGAAGAAATTCTATCCCATAGGGCGAAGCAATACCATGAGAAGAGCGATAACTGGATTTTCACAAAATCTTGGGGAACAAATCCATGAGGCATGGGATATGTTGAAAGATTTATTAAGGAAATGCCCTCATCATGGTTTGTCAAGATGGTAAATAGTTCAAGCATTCTATGAGGGATTGACTGATAGTTACCGTAAAATGCTGGATGCATCATGTGGGGGGACTTTTATGAGTAAAAGTGAGGATGAGGCGTATGAGTTATTTGAGATGTTGAGCGAAAATTCGATCAGTCATGTCTCGCTATCATCTTATGAAAGAACGATTGGGCCGGCTAAGAAGGGTGGGCTTTATGAAGTGAATAGCCAAGTTGAGTGTGAGAATAGGATGGATATCAATGCCTTGACTCAGAAATTGAACAAAATAGAATTGTTGGCACAGAAGATAGAGAATGTTGATCTTGTAGCTCAAAAGCTAGATCAATTTCTATCTAGGCGGGAACCTTCTTCTTCAGGTCCTCGACCTCAACCATTCTCAGCTCCTAGTCATGAAGAGATCTGTGCTCTTTGCTCTAGCCCCGATCATGTGGTAATTGATTGTCCCACTGTAGCCCAGCTTACCCCATTCATCCAAGAATAAATCTTCGCTGCTCAGGGTGTCTCTAAGCCTCCTTATGATCCTTATTCCAACACCTATAATCCAGGCTGGAGAAACCACCTGAATTTTTCTTAGAAATCTGAGCAACGTCCATCTACCCAATCTAATCCTTCTTTTCAAAAACAACCATTTCATGTTCCAGTTCAATCTCACCAACATTATCAATCTCCTTTTCACCAAACTCAACACCCAACTCACCAAGCTCATCATAATTTTTCTCAATCCAATGCACCTTTTCCGCAACAATCTCAACACCCATCACATTATTCTCAGGCCCCGTATCAGCAAACTCAATTTTCTCAGGGCCAATACCATCAATATCCTTCTAACCGATTCAATCAAGTTCCTTTCCAACCTCCTCCTCCACAACCTCTGCAGTCCAATTTTGATGAAAAATTCGACCAACTCCAACAACTCATTCTTTCTCAGCAACAATCCATTGCTAAGTTGGAAGGTCAGATAGGGCAATTGGCAGCAAGTAATGTAAGGAGAGAGGTAGGTCAGCTTCCTAGCCAGCCTATGGCTAATCCTAGGAACCAACCTCCGGGCTTCCCCCAAAGAGTTCCTATTCTTCCTCAACCAAATCAACCTCAGCCGCCTCCTCCTGCAGGTCCCCAATTTGATAATGCTAAGACAATCTCTTCTCTTAGGAGAGGGAAGGTTTTTGATGATCCTTATAGGATTAAGGAAGTTGACAGTAGTTCGGGCCAAGAGGCCCAAGAGGAGAGTGATGAGGAAGAGGAGCCCGTGATTGTTAAAGAAATGAAGAAGCCGGAGGGTGGGGAGAAAAAGCTGGAGAAAGGGAAGACGAAAGTTGATGAATGACCCCAAGCATATGTGCCTAATGTCCCTTTTCCCGATGCTCTCAAGACGAAGGCTCACAAGAAACCGCCAGTACAACAGGGAGAATTAGTGGAATTATTCAAACATGTGAATATCAATATTCCACTCTTGGATGCAATCAAACATGTGCCGGTATATGTAAAGTTTTTGAAAGAGCTTTGTACTCCAAAGAGAGAGCCAAGAGCGGTGACTCAAAAGATCCGCTTGTCTGAGGATGTGAGTGCTGTTTTAATGAATTATTTGCCTAAAAATTTGAAGGACCCCGGATCCCCTTTAATCTCATGTGATATAGGTGGAGTCACTTTTGATCGAGCATTGCTAGACTTAGGTGCTAGCGTGAATCTTTTGCCCACCTTTATTTATGAGCAGTTTGATCTGGGGAGTTAAAACCCACTTCAATCATCCTTCAATTGGCAGCCAAGGGGTCTGTTGGAAGATGTTATTATCAAAGTACATGAATGTTATTTCTCGGTAGATTTTCTCATTCTAGATATGGCATCGTCCTAGGATCTAAAGCACACACCTATCATTTTGGGACGTCCGTTTTTAGCTACGGCAAAGGCTAATATAAATTGTGCCATGGGAATGATGGATATATCATTTGGAGGAGAGAAGGTTGCATCGAATGTTTTTAAGGCTTCTCAATATCCGGATCACGAAGAAGAATGCAATATCATTGATATCTTTGAGAAGGTGATTGATGAAAGTCCGAATGACGTTGAGGACACCCTAGAGGAGGGTAGCAAGCTTCAAGATTCTTATTCCGCTTATGCACTCTGGTCTAGGGTAGAGCCACTTCCTCCATTATAATTCGAACATGCTCTTCCATCTCTGGCTCATCCGCCTACTCTTGAATTGAAATCTCTACCGGATTCTCTTAAGTACGCTTATCTGGGTCCTGACCAAACTCTGCCCGTGATTATTACTTCTCATCTCACTTCTACTCAAGAAGCTCAGCTCTTAGATATCCTTAAAGAGCATAGGGGGGTAATTGGTTGGTTGGTGGCGGATCTCAAGGGGATTAGTCCAGATGTTTGTATGCACCACATTTACTTAGAGGACAATGTCAAGCCGAGCGGGGAGATGCAGCGCCGGTTGAATCCTAACATGAAAGAGGTGGTTAAGCAGGAAGTGGTGAAATGGTTGGATGCCGAGATTATATATCCCATCTCTGATAGTAAGTGGGTCAGCCCCACACAAGTTGTTCCAAAGAAATATGGGATGACCGTTATTCAAAATGAGAAGGGTGAAGGGGTGCCAATGAGACTACAAACGAAATGGAGAATCTGTATTGATTACGAAAAATTGAACTCAATGACAAAGAAAGATCATTTCCCTCTCCCGTTTATTGATCAAATTTTAGAGAAATTGGCTGGACAAAGATATTTTTACTTTTTAGATGGATACTCTGGGTACAATCAAGTTACTGTCTACCCGGAAGATCAAGAGAAAACTACATTCACGTGTCCTTATGGCACGTTTGCTTTCAGGAGAATGCCGTTTGGGCTTCGTAATGCCCCTGCCATCTTTTAGCGGTGTATGATGGCAATCTTTTCTGAAATGGTGGGAGCATTTTTGGAGATTTTCATAGATGACTTCTCAGTTTTCGGAGATTCATTTGATTGCTGCTTGGAGAATTTGCAGAAAGTGTTGGCACGATGCATTGAATCTAATCTGGTGCTTAGCTGGGAGAAAAGCCACTTCATGGTAAGAGAAGGCATTGTGCTAGGCCACATTGTCTCAGAGAGGGGGATAGAAGTAGACAAGGGTAAGGTTGATCTGATTTCTAATCTTCCTCCCCCTTCGTCTGTCAAACAAATCTGCTCTTTTCTTGGCCATGCGAATTTTTATAGAAGATTCATTCATAACTTCTCTATCATTACTCGTCTGCTCACTAAGCTCCTGGCCAAGGACACTCCATTCCAGCTGGATGAGTCTTGTCTTGAGACTTTCCATTCCCTGAAGGCGGCCTTGACCCAAGCTCCGATTCTTCAATCATCGGATTGGTCGCTGCCGTTCGAAATCATGTGTGATGCCTCAGACTATGTCATATGAGCTGTTTTGGGGCAGAGGATTGATAGGAAACCTGTGGTGATCTATTATGCGAGTCGCACTCTCCTCGATGCTCAATTGAATTATACCACCACAGAGAAAGAACTTCTGGCAGTTATTTTTGCCCTAGAGAAATTTCGTTCATATCTTTTGGGAGACAAAGTCATTGTCTATTCTGATCACGCTACTTTAAAATATCTGCTCACCAAGAAAGATGCTAAACCCCGTTTGATTCGTTGGATTCTATTACTGCAAGAATTTGATTTGGAAATCAAAGACAAGAAGGGGTTAGAGAATGTTGTGGCTGATCATTTGTCAAGAATAGTGATACCCAAGAGTGCTCCCATGACTGATTCTTTTCTCGATGAATAATTGTTATCCATATCTCACACCTCAACCCCCTGTTACGCTCACATTGTCAACTTCTTGGTAGTAGGACAGATCCCGGGTGGGTGGACAAAGCAGGAAAAGGATCACTTATTTGCTAAGGTCAAGCACTATTTTTGGGAGGACCCGGAACTATTTCATATGAGTCCTGATCAGATCATAAGAAGATGTGTCCCTGAAGAGGAACAACAATCTATCTTGAATTTTTGTCACAATCTAGTTTGTGGGGGACACTTTTCAGGGAAGAAGACTGCGGCTAAGGTGTTACAAAGTGGATTTTATTGGCCCACTTTATTTGAGGATGCTTATGAATTTTCAAAAACATGTTTGAGGTGTCAAGCTGTGGGTAATAATTCGAAGAGAGATATGATGCCGCTTAATCCCATTCTGGTTGTTGAAATCTTTGATGTCTGGGGAATAGACTTCATGCAACCATTTCCACCGTCCTTTGGGAATGAATACATCTTGGTGGAGGTCGATTATGTTTCAAAATGGATTGAAACTGTAGCCACAAGAACCAATGATCATAAGGTGGTGATAAAATTTGTCAAGAAGAACATCTTCTCTAGATTTGGATATCCTAGGGCTATGATTAGTGATAGGGGGTCCCATTTCACGAACTTCCAATTCCACGCTTTGCTTCATAAATATGGCATCACTCATAAGCTCGCTACCCCCTATCTTCCCCAAACCAGTGGCCAGGTGGAGGTTTCCAATAGGGAGATTAAGAACATTCTGCATAAGATAGTTAGGCGAGATAGGAAAGATTGGTCTGAGAGACTAGATGATGCACTTTGGGCCTATAGAACTATTTTAAGACTCCCATTGGTATGTCTCCATACCGCCTCATTTTTGGAAAAGCCTGCCACTTGCCCGTAGAACTTGAACATAGAGCCTATTGGGTCATTAAGCAAGTTAATTTTGACTTAACTCAAGCTGGAGCCCAGAGAGCCTTGCAACTCAATGAACTGGAGGAACTAAGGAACGAAGCATATGAAAATTTTAATATTGATAAAGCTAAAACCAAGGCTTTCCATGATAAGCATATTCATAGGAAAACTTTTCATGCTAATCAAAAGGTTTGGCTTTTCAATTCACGGCTACGCTTGTTCCCTGGTAAGTTGAAATCCAGATGGGATGGACCGTTCATAGTTGTTAAAGCATTTGACCATGGAGCCGTTCAAATTCTGAATCCACAAAATGGTCACAATGTTACTGTTAACGGTCAAAGGTTAAAACCCTACTTGGAAAATGAGCTGATATCACCAAAAGAATCCATCGCATTGTGTGATCAGAAGGTGAATTCATTTTGAACTTTCATGCGTCTGACTAAAGACGGTAAACTTAGCGCTTCTGGGAGGTAACCCAAAGTTTTTTGTGGTTTGATGTTTTATTTTAGTGTATTTATTTTTCAGTTGTCAGGTCAAAAAGAGAAGGAGTCGTCGTCACTTTGTCCCGACCATCAGGTTGTATCCTTCCATCTCAACCATATTCTTCGTTTACTTGTTCTTTGCTCTTTCTATTGCATATGCCATTGAGGACAATGTCATTCAAGTTGGGGGGAAAAATTATTTCATGAGAATACAATCTGATTTGAGTCCTTGCTTGATATCCTGCATTGATAAAAAAAATGAAATCCTCATTTGGAGTTTCTTGATTCATGGTTGAATTAAAAGTAATTCTGGAATAAAAATGACTAATAAGGATGATGGAAAATTTATCTAATCTAACCATGGAAAACTGATCTAAGAGTCTTTTTAAAGTTCATGTGCACTTTAGAAAAAAATTCATGCCGCACGCTAATAAAATAAGTAGGACAAACCTTCTGCTATTTTGAGTATGTTGTCTGATATTCGGCACTTCTTGAAGAAGAGATATTTTATAAATTTTCGGTCAAGTTATCTACCAAAATTAGTGTAAAAGTATAATTGAAAAGAAATTTTTTTTAAAAAAAAAGGTACCATGAAAAATACCCCGAATCTGAGTAACCGAGTCTACTTCACCTAAGATGTGTTGAGGTTCGCGTCAAAAGGACAAGTGAACCTTGATTTGCGAAACCGGACCTGCTTCTCCTAAGGTAAGAGTCGAGGTTCGTGTTAAACAGTAAAGGGTAGTGCAGCATCATGTGTGTGGAAAAATAAAAAGATCCCAAAGGGACGAAGTAATAAGGCAGACAAAAAGTTATTATGCTTCATGTTCTGAGCAAGAAGTGCAGGGTTGAAAGACACTTGTTTGGAATAGCAAATGGGGGATGTAATTATTTTTACTGTGGACTTAGCATTTCACATGCACAAGTGCTACCGAATTTTAATTAGAATTCTTGATCATGTACCTTAATTTCTTACACAAGGCTAGTATGTGTTAATGCTTCCGAATTCTTAATCTTTAGTTGATTCTATGAAAAAAGAACTTGATATGAAAATATGGACTTTGTAAACTCTTGTTGGTCATTAAACTTAATTGTTTGCATTGTTAAGGGACTAACAATAAGTAAGTTGGGGGGTGTGATAAGTGTGTAATTTTACATATTAATTAATGTTATAACACACTTTTATGAACTTTAATATATATCACTATGCATTTATCACACTTAATTTTAATTTCAGATCAAAATATTTAATTACCTAATTTATTTAAATTTTGATTATATTTTGCAGGCACAAAGAAGATCGGAACAAGAAGATAAAGAAAAAAATGATAAAAAGATAAATGGGCCAAAGCCCACTCACCTAAAAGTCCATAACCGAACAAGCCCAATATGAGTTCAAATAAAATAAAAATAAAATAAAAGAATAAAAAAGAAAAAAAGCAAAATAATTATTTATATATATTTGATATATATATGATATATATAGATAGATATATATATACTTGATATATACATATAGATATATATATATTTGATATATATACTTGATATATAGATATAGATACATATAACATATGTATACATAACAGGTGCAACAAAGTTTTCACGCTGGCTTCATCACGTGGGCCAACATGCAACATGCCAAGCCTCCTTCACACAACGACAAAAGTCAAGCACACTCTTCACGTAGGGCCTTCAACATGGACAAACGGCCAAAACTCCACAGGGCCAAGCTTCCTTCAACTTTAACAAAGCTTCTTCAAGCAACGTGGCTTCGGCTGTGGTTACACGAGACGGCTGTGGATGGGGTCCAATGCTTCAAAGCATCTTCCACGATGGGTTCAAGGCATGCAAAAAGTCTACAAGCTGGTGGCTCCCTTTTTAAACACTCCACGTTGGGCTGCACATACAATAAGGGCGATCTTCAACACAAGGCAAAAGCGGGTGGACTCTTCACCACGGCAGTGCAAGTCAGCCTACCTTTCACATGCAAAAGTAGCAGAGGCTCTCACCTAGTCGACAAGGCCAAAAGGCCAGCGGCTCTTCACGACGGCAAGAGAGAAAAAAAAATAGAAAGAAGCGGCTGGCGGGGCAATGTATTCAACAAGGACTGCTGGCCCTGCACATAAGTTCTTCAAAGTGGGTAGAAAGACAAGGTGGTGGGCTTGATTTTCAACCATAGAATCTCAAAGTGTTCATATTGTAAAAGGGTTAAGTTTAACCCTATAAATAGGGCTCCTATTGTGAAGTTGAAGAGAGTTCTTTTTGGCCTTGGTAGAGTTACGTGAGAAGAGTTGGAGAGTGTGGTTTGGGAGCTTTTAGTGTAACCTTTGTGGGTTTCTCTGGTTGTATTGTTCTGTTCTTAGTGTTCTTAAGAGTTTAGTCTATTATCAGCCCCTCTACATGTTGTTTTATATGCTATTTCAATTTATGGTCTTCACAAAACTTGTTCATTGTTATGTGTTCTACATTTTCTCTTTTTACCTCCTTCTCTAATTCTTCTCCGTGTTTAAGTTATGACATATTTTTTTAAGTTCTGTCCTAACATGTTACTGTTCATCCGAGGTGATAGTCTCCACGATTCTTCCATTTGAAAGCCCTTTCAATCATTTTTTCATTCTGAGTTCTTCACAAACGTTGTTCTTCTCTTATAGATCTAACTTTTCTTCTTCTATTACTTCCTCCAATTCTTCTTCAATTTTAAGTTATTTTTATTTTCCCACGGTTCTATCTTTTACGAGTTTACTGTTCATCCGCGCCGATAGATGTCAGTATTTCACATTTTTCACCTTCTTCCTCTCATTTTCTATCTCTGCACTCTTCATAAAAGTTATTCATAACCCTCTGATCTTTAACTTTATCTTCTGTCACTTCTGCTATTTCTCTCAGGTTTCAAAGTTATTTCATTTCTAATTTCATTTTATTTTTAATATAATTTTTCTTGCGTAGCTCTTCCATCCACCTCCCTTTCTTTATATCCTTCATACACCCCAAGGCGGTTGTTCTCTCTTGGTCCTCTCCCGGCGGCGTTCTACCAAAGCGGGGCGGCGATCAAAGACTCGGCACGACGTGGACGACGTCACTCTTTCAATTCCTCTGCTTATTTCTTCCCTTATTCTTTTAATTTTAAAATTATACTTTTGATTTACATAGTTATAATTTTCAAATCAAAATTTATTTTCATGCAATTTAATTTTTCATTAGTTTAAATCTCATTCAAAACTTCAAAATTTTCAAATACAAGAATTTTCTTCCATGCTATTTTGAAAATATTTCTTCTCCGTAGGATCGACCCGTATTCACCACTTTGCTTGAATTTTAATATTTTTTTAGTGAGTGAGTTCGGTAAATTTTAAATTGTGGCACGGTATTTTTTAACGACATTTGTCGGAGCGCATCAGAGTGTACATGGTTTTTTTTTTGTGTGTTAACATGGGTTAACATGTTTTGTACTTGTATGATAAAAGGGGAGGGGGGAGAACGTGTTACTTGTATATGGGGGGCCGACTCATGCGTGCATGCGTGTGTTTGTGAAAGTGTTAGTGGGTGTGTGAGTGTGATACGGCACAAGGAGATAGCACGTGCGTCGATTCACCGTCGGCTGGTGGAGTCGACCCCGGAGTGTCAGGGAGTCGACGTAGGAGGTTCAAATTGGACCACACAGAACTGGCGTTAAGGAGAGTTGACCCTTTGACAGACTTTTGTGGGGTTTTCAGGGGATTATTTGGCCAAGCTCAAAGGCACGCACTGCTCCCTCTTCTTTCTTTTTTTTTATTATAGTTATTTGCTTAGCTTGCCTCATGCTCGTTCATTGTTTGCTATCACCGTTATGCTGTGTTTACATATTTTCTTTATTTTGATAGGTTTATTTAGTTCAAGTTCTGGCAAAAATCCAGCAGCATCTCCTCCACATCCGGAGGATTGGGGGTGAAAAATTGAAGATTCATCCACGGGACTTCCGAGATGGCTCCTGAAATTCATGAGTGAGCTGAGAGCAGCTACCCAGTGACCCAAGGTGAGCATGGAAACCCAAGGACTAGCCTTCAAAGGGTTCCTAATGACTCACAGGCCATGTCTTCTGAGATTTGGGACGTGGGTTTATTATGTAGCCTACTATGGGGCGGGTTTCTATTCACTTCTTGAAAGAGATTCCCCGGAAGTCTTGCTATGGATAAGCGAGCTTCGGAGGGACCCGGAGTGATTACCAAAGAAGAAGAGGTAGGGAAGCACCTTGACGGGTGGAGGAGAGCCATGAACGTAAACGGATTGCAGGGAGGGGACAGAGCCCCCACAACCCATGGGTGTGAGTGAGAAGGCCACTGTCATTCTCACGGAGACATGCTATATATTAATAACTCAACATAAAACACCTCTACAGAGACGGGGAGAAATGCCAGAGTTGCAGGAAAAAGGGGGAGGGCCAGATGGAGAGAGAAGAGACAAAGGGGGGCCACAATGAAACCCATAATATTTGCCAGGACTTGGCTTTTATTCACCGTGGAGGCATACAGCACGGGAAAGCACAATCGCAGTGAAAAGAAAATGGAATAAAGTAGGAAAACGGGGAAATACATTTGGTGGGGTGGGTGGGGAGAACGGAGCATGGGCTCCTCCCCCTCAATCAAACCCACACCTCACCTACTATTTTATTTCCCTTGCCCTTCTTCTTTTTCTTCACTCCGCAGATGCAGGCACACAGACGGACAGACCGGGCTCTCCACTTCTTCTCTTCAAGCTTTTTTTAACAGCCAACCGGAGGGGTGGACCCTTCGAACAACCAACCTCTTTCTTTGACAGGCGGGCTTCCTTTTATAGGAGTGGGAGTGGGGGGCATTCGAACCCCCACACCACCTTCTTTGCTTCTTCTTTTCCCGCTTCTCCTTTTTCCACTCGGAGATCCTCGAAGCTTGACTCAAGGTGGCAGGAGGTAGCAACCGTGTCTTCACGAGAGTGGCTGAGGATAGGATGTTCTGCGGAATATCCGAGGGCTTCGCCGCTGTCAGACTGGCCGGCCCGTCGTCAACGCCTGCTACCAGCGCACTGTCAGTCTGAGCGTGAGACAGACGCACGAGCATTAAGTGCTCATGCGACGGGGCTGCATCCTCACGCCGGTCCGTTGGCCAACCCTGGGCAAAGCCCAATGGATAACCTCCCCACGCAAGCGTTATGCGATGGCATGTCTAATGGGCATTGAATGCTCCGTCGGAGGTCGCTGGAGGGACTTCTTTTTCATCTCTCCCTCTTCCCCTATTCTACCTGAGGCATGGGGCATGAAATAGAGTTCTGTGTATGTGACGCGACACTTCTCATTTGGTGTCATTTTCTGCCGCTGACTCATGTGGGATGGTGGGGAGTGCGCCGGTTCATGCTGTAGGAAGGAGGCCTGCGTCGGCTCATGGCGCAAGAAGGAGGGCGCCGATTCACATGCCCCAAAGGGCTTGGCCGATTCCCCTTATTTTGTCCCCCTTGGCGCCCGTTCAACATGGCATGGGAGGGTGTGCACCGGTTCATGCTGCCCATGTGGGCTTGGTGCCGGTTCACTTGGCCAAGGGGGGTGTGTCGGTTCACTTGATAGATGTGGGGATGTTTTTTTTATTAATTACCCTTTGTTTTATTGGGTTTATTAGGCGTGCCAGTCACCGGAGTGACAGTTTATTGTGCGCTCGACTTGACTCAATCAGTCGACTGTGATATTCGTGTCGGGACTCAGAGTCCGTCATACTATAAAGGCGATGACGTTAATTACGTCCTTCCAAAGAAGGACAACCCTTGATTAATTGCCAAGAAAGGATGCCTCGGGGGCAAAATGAGATATGACTGTTACGCTAACTCCGTTGACGGGATGGGAAACATGCATAGAAAACCGTGCTACACGGGACATGTGTTGTGTCCATGTGGTTTTGATGATAGCAAACACTATAAGTCATCATTCATAAGACTCATAGTATTGCCATCATCAAAAAGGGGGAGATTGTTGTGTCCCTGTGATTTTGATGATAGCAAACACTATAAGTCATTTGAATGCATACAATTTTGTTTGTGTTTACTACACTTCGGGTTGTCCTTTTGTACGTCGTGTTGTTCCAACTATGTTTGTTGATTGTCTTCGTGCTATTTACTGAAGCAGCTTGATTTGTTCTGTTGAACTTCGAGTCGTTTTCCTGTGAACATCGTGTCGTTTCTTCAGTATTTAGTTGCTCATCTCGAGTCATCCTTTTATTTTTGCTCTTGTGTTTTCGTGTCATTTACTGTAGTTACTCGAGTCATTTTCCTGTGTCTTCATGGTCATTTTAGTGTAAAGTGTCGTTTCACTTTGTGCCGTTCCCTTTGCTGTTTGATATTTCGTGTTGATTCTCGTATTGATTCACCGATGACCTCGAGTCAACTTAGTCGTTTTGATTGGTTGTTCTTCGTGTTGTTTCTGTGTTTGTGTCTTCGTGTTATCTTTTGTTTTTATGTCTTCGTGTTATTTTTGTGTTTGAGTCTTCATGTTATTTCTATGTTTGTGTCTTAGTGTTATTTTTATGTCTTCGTGTTGCTTCTTTCTATCTTCGTCCAGGTTTCCTCTGATAGCGTGTTTTACTACCGTTTTACTCCGTGTTATTTCCTTCTCACTTCGTGTTGTTCTCATCTGACTTCATGTCGTTCTCTCTTTACTTCGTGCTGTTCTCATCTGACTTCGTGTCGTTCTCTTTATAGTGTTAGCCTTGTTACTCTGGTACCTCGTGTCGTTCTCTCTTTATCTCGTTCTGTAGTCATCTTATGTACCTCGTGTCGTTCTTAGTATAGTGCACCTTTTGTTGTTATTACACACCTCGTGCAGCTTTAGCTTGAGTGTCAACCGACTTATTTCAGGTATATATATATATAGAGAGAGAACCCTGAGTATTAATGGTTTTAATCTCTTTGCAGGAGAAGAAGAAAAAGAAGAAGAAGAAGGATTCTGGGTTCAGGATCAAATCCGAACCAGTTTGCTCTATTGTACTGTTCGTGGAGCCTATGCAGAGTGGGCACGTGATACGAGGCTGGCATCTGGCACGTGATCCGAGATGTAGAGGAGTCTCTACGTGGACTAAAGCATTTGGGCGGGAATCGTGGAGAGCACACGCCGCCCTAATCTGCTACTGCTATATATATGTGTCTTCTTCCTCTGAAGAAAGAGTGCGAGGGCAGAGAGTGACTGAAGAAGAAGTAGCCAGAGCTAAGAGAAGAAGTACAGAAGAGAAAGAAGAGATAGAGAAAGCTGAGAGCCAGATCGAGAGAGCAGAAGATGAAAAAGAGAAGATAAGAAAGGAAGATCGAAATGCAGAGAGTGCCTCCACGATATAGAGAATAGAGAAGAAGGAGAAGGCAGAAGCAGTGAGAAGAAGAAGAAGTAAGAAAGAAGAAGAAGAAGTAAAGAGAGTTCGTGCTGGGAGAAAGAGAGAAGCAGTAGAAGAAGTTCTTGCTGGACCGTGGATCAAATCCAGGCCAGCCAGCTCCTGCGAGAGCCACATTTGTTTTTATCTTTTCAACTTTCTGTTGCTGGGTTTTGTTTTTCCTTTGAACTATTCACTTGCTGTTCTTTCGATCCTCTAGTGTGAGATCGGGTTCCCTCCGGTGTGGAGGAAGAGAGACTTGCATCTCTGGTTGCCTTTGACTGGGTGTCATTGGTTGTTTCCCTCCGGTTGGGAGGAAGAGAGGTCCGAGACCTCTAGTTTGCAAGTGACTTGGTGTCACTTGTGTTTCCCTCTGGGGTTCAGAGGAAGAGAGACTTGGGTCTCTAGGTTCCCCTCCGGTTTGGAGGAAGGGAGGTTTGGTCCTCCGGTTCTGGGCTTGTGGGTAGCAAGTCCAGGGGTTCCCTCCGAGTCTAGAGGAAGAGAGACCGTGTGTCTCTGGTTTCCAAGTGACTGGGAGTCACTTTGGGTGTCCCTCCGGTTGGGAGGAAGAGGGGAGGTTGTTCCCCTGGTCAAGCTGTTTGGCAGCAGTTGTTGCAGACTGAGTCTGCTGTGCTAGTGTTACTAGTGGAAGTCTCACTCCGGTTGGGAGTGAGGGGTGGACGTAGGTCTTTGGACCGAACCACCTAAAAATCTCTTGAGCAGTGGTTTATTTGTGTGTTTTGCTTCCGCTAGATGATTGATTAGGAGCGCTCCAAGTAACTCTTCATTTGTTCAATTGAATTAGTTTCTATTCTGGTATTATGTTTAGCTTCCGAAGTTTTAATTGGGTGATATTCCTAGCAGGATACATTCACCCCCCCTCTGTATCCAGGGCTTGCACCCTAACAATTGGTATCAGAGCGGTGTCTGCATACAAGGTCCAGCGACATGCAGATTTGATCTTGCAGTCTTAGGTACTAATTTATTTTTAGTGCATAAATATTCCTGTTGCCTTGAACTTACTCGCTATTTATTTTTCAATGGCTCTTCCACCTGTCTTTAGTGGTTCTGATTTCAGTCAGTGGTACACTGCTTTACATGCATATGTAAATTCTGCTAATCCTGATTTGTGGAAATTAATTTCACAAGGTCCTCACACCTTACCAACGAAAGTGTCCAAATGGACCGACAGACACAGATCAAAGGATGGAGAAAATCAGAAAGCCTTTAACCTGTTGAAAGCAGCTACTGATTGTCTTCATAATTGCAGCTCAGCAAAGGACATCCTGGATAGGCTGAAGCAATTTCACAGGGTAAACGAGGACAGATGTATGATGGTTAACAGAAGTAATCTAAGTGGCAGCAATCAAGGCAGCAGTCAGACTGAAGAAGATGATGATGATGAGGTAAATCTCTTCGAGAATTTTTCTCTAGAAGATTGGGAGAATGCATATGCTGAATTATTTGAATCTCATGAACTGTTAAGAAAACAGTATAAAAAATTGAAGAAGGGTACTGGTTTAGATAGTTCAAGTTCTCCTTGTAGAAATTGTGTTGAATTGAAAAATATTCATGATGCCTGTATGTCTGATTTTCTAATGTTGAAGAAACAAATTTCATTATTGGAAACTGAGAATAAAGATCATGTGAAAGAAATCTCTGAACTTGAAAAGAAGTTTAGTCTAGCTAGTCATGATTCTGTTCAGAGCAAGGATTTGCTGAAAGAAATTGAATGTGTTAAGTCTGAATTAAACAAGCTGAAATTTGAAAATGATTCTCTTAAAGAGTTCTCCAATAAAAATGATGAAAAATTAGAGAAACTTAGACAGGAGAACAAATTGCTGATTGAAAAGCTTAATGCCATAAAATCTATAAACATAGTGGAGAGGGAGATTTCCGTAGCCCACCCAAAGAGCAGCCCAACAAGACCCAACAGGGTCCAACGAGACAAGCTCACCCGAGTGATAGCCCACGGGGCCCACTCAGGGAAGAAAAGCCCAATAAACGAACACTCGAGGAACCAACTCTCCCCGGCGGCCCCTAGGCTCAGAGGGCCCGAGTGATGGTCAGGTCGCAGGGAGGGTCCGGTCCAAGCCGTTTCCCCGCTCGGGAGAGACAGGCGCCAGCCGACCTATTCGACCCCTCTTTCTCCGAGCTATCCTCATCGCCCGGCCAGGGCTGGCATTTCAAGAGCTCGGCCGGACCAGACGCTAGCCGTTCACGCTACCGTTAAGAGTCCCCCACGGACAGGGGAATCAATCAGCCGCCGGGTTTCAAGGCGATAACACCCGCACGATAAAGGCCATGAAAGCCCACGTTGAGGACGTAACTCCCGCCGGAGACCCCCCAGCTGACAGGACTCCTGAAGGCGGCATACTACTTAAACCAGGGCTACCCTCTGGTGGAAGGTAAGAGAAAAAGAAGGAAAAACTCCTGAGCAATCCGCTTCACCCCCCTTTTTGGTGGAGAAGAGTCTCGCGCACCAGCTTTCCTCCTCCCCTCATTACTTCCACCACAGCTCTACTGACTTAGCCATCGGAGGGTTTTACCCCAGGGAAATCTCCTGGGCCCTCTGATACGTTTCCCTGTCTTGCAGTTTCATCTTCTGGTGATCCACGGCCTGCTCAGGACGCAGCGCGAGATTTCGCCTCTTCATCTGGCGCCGTCTGTGGGAAACGCACGAAGAGCCAAGATGGTGAGAAGAAGCTCAGGGAGGAGATCCACCATCGAGAAGGGTAAGGCCGTGGTGGCGGCGGGAGGTGACCCCTCTAGGGCCTCACAGAACCCTCCCTCCAACGCCAGTGTCCCTGCCAATGGGCCGCCGCCCCCTCCGACGACGACAAGGGTGCCCCCCAACGGCGGCGATGAGATCTTCCAGGCCCTCATTAAGAAGCTTGACATCCTCGTGGAGCTCATGAGGGCCCAGGCGGCAAGGGATGCCAGGTCTTGCGCCCCGTCCGGGAGCCCCCCCCGTCGAAGTGCGTCCCAGCATACCGCTGGAGGCCGCTTCACCCTCCGCGGTCAGCAGCTCATCCGCAACAACGCGGGAGGACCCTCGCA